>PITA01011372.1:0-67095 GCA_004023965.1 Spilogale gracilis | reverse complement strand
GTTCACAATCAAACAGCATACACAACACAAGGAAACAAGCTACCCAGGAAAATGTATTCTTGGGAAAAATAGAGAGTAGGAAAAGGGATTAAATAGGAAAGGAGACAAAGGAAGTATGAAGTATAAGGCATAATCCTATAGAGACTCTGACTATGATTCAGTCTTGAATGAGTAAGTGTGGTTAAGAGATAGAAGCCTCTGTGAGAACTGAAAACTACCTGCAAATCATCTCATGCCCCCCAATGTCTGTCAGAAGAAAAATTAACTCGCTCTGAAGACTGAATTATATTTGTAGGCTAATGTTATCTCAGTATATTTTTATATGCAACATCCAGTACTTAAAAACTGTTAAGGATTATGTGCTATAATAATTGCACAAAAAAAGAGGAAAGGATACAGAGGTACATAGAAGTAATATTTCCACACCACACTATAATTAAATTAGAGATGAAAAATAAAAGATAATATGACAAAACTTACAGGATGCAACTAAAGCAATGCATAGAGGGAAATTTATAGTGGTAAATACCCATATTATAAAAAAGAATACATATAAAAGGAATAAAATAATCTAACATTCTACCTTAAGACACTGGAAAAATCAGAATATATTAAACATAAGTTAGCAAAAGTAAGACAATTGAAGATTAGGGCATAAATTAATAAAATAAAATAAAAGATTAAAGAAAATAAAAGCAAAAAAAATGGTTCTTTGAAAAGTATAACAAAATGATCAAAACTTCGCATAGACTTGACAAGAAAAAAATAGAGAAAACTCAAATTACTAAAGTTAGGTATGAAAGAAGGGACCTTGCTGCTGAACTTACACAGAAATAGAAAGGAGCATAAGGTCTAAAATATGTATGTCTAAAAATAATGCTCCTTCGATTAAATAAAGAAATTACTAGAAAGGTAAAAACTGGTCCATAAAAGAAATAGGAAATCTGAATAGATCTATAACAAGTCAAGTAATTGAATTCATATTTTAAAACTCCCCCTCCACACACAAAAAATCCAGGTCTAAATCTAGTCCAGTCACATTCTATGAAACATTTAAAAGTCAGTTAATGTCAATATTTTTTAGTAAGTCTTCCACAAAATAGAAGATCAAATGTTTTCTAACTCTTTGTGAGGCTAGTATTACCTGTATAATAAACCCATAGAGCACATTATAAGATAAAAAAAGAAAAACAAAGCAAAACAAAAGAAAACAAAACAAAAAACTCTTGACAAAATCCTCTAAAAATAGGAAAAAAATATCATTAACAAAATATTTCAAATCAAATGCAGCAACATATAAAGTGAAGATTATATAATATTACTAAGTGATATTCATCTCACAAGGACAACTTAATATCCAAAAAATGATTAATGCAATATTCCATATAATATGATAAAGGATAAAAAACAATTCTCTCAATAGATGTAGAAACAGAATTTCACTAAAAATCTATAACCTTGTGTGAAAAAAACCCTTTAAAAATGAGGAAAAGAAAGGAGTTTCCTTATACAACTTGATAGCAAAACAACAAACAATCCAATTTAAAATGGGCAGAGAATCTTTTTTTTTTTTTTAAAGATTTTATTTATTTATTTGACAGAGAGAAACACAGCGAGAGAGGGAACACAAGCAGGGGGAGCGAGAGAGGGAGAAGCAGGCTTCCCGCCAAGCAGGGAGCCCGATGTGGGGCTCGATCCTGGGTCTCCGAGATCATGACCTGAGCTGAAGGCAGTTGCTTAACCAACTGAGCCACCGAGGAACCCCGGGCAGAGAATCTTAATAGATATTTTTCTGAAAAAGGTATACAGGTGGCTGACAGGCACAAGAAAAGATGTTCAGCATCACTAATCATTAAAAAAAAAAAAGCAAACCAAAACCACAATGAACTCATCTAGTAGAATGGCTCTTATGAAAGAGACAAGAACCAATACCTGGAAAATAACCAAAGAGGCAAAGTATCTGTACTCAGGAAACTATAGGCCTGTCTGAAAGAGATTGAAGAAGACACAAATAAATGGAAGAATGTTCCATGTTCATGGATTAGAAAAATAAATATTGTTAAAATGTCTATGCTACCTAGAGAAATCTACACATTCAATTTAGTCCCTATCAAAATACTATCAACTTTTTTCACAGAGTTGGAACAAATAATCCTAAAATTCATATGGAACAAGAAAAGACCCTGAATAGATAAAAGAATGTTGAGAAAGAAAATCAAAACTGGTGGCATCAAAATTCTACACTTCAAGTTCTATTACAAAGCTGTAATCATCAAGACAGTATGGTATTGGTACAAAAACAAACATATTGATCAATGGAACAGAACAGAAACCCCAGAAATGGACCCTCACTTCTATGGTCAACTAATCTTTGACAAAGCATGAAAGAATATCCAGTGGAAAAAAGGCAGTCTCTTCCACAAATCATGTTGGGAAAATTGGATGGTCACATACAGAAGAATGAAATGAATTAATAAAGAAAATGTGTAAATATTTTTGTATTTTATATGTTTACATTTATCTAATATATTTAATGTTTATATATATATAATAGACATACTGGAATATAATTTAACCACAAAAAAGGATGAAAGCTTGCTATTTGCAACAACATGAAGGACTTTGAGGCATTATGTGAGTAAGTGTTAGAAAGAAAAAGATAAATAGTGTATGATCTCACTTTTATGTGAAACCTAAAACAAAACAAACAAAAAACAGCTCATGGATATAAAGAACAAATTAGTGATTCCTTAAGGCAGAAGATGGGGGTGGATGATATAAGTGAAAGGATTCAAAAGATACAAATTTGCAATTATGAAATGAATAAGCCATGGAGATGTAATGTACAGCATGGTGACTATTGTTCATAGTACTGTATTACATATTTTAAGTAGCTTAAAGATTGGATCTTTAAAGTTCTTATCTATAAAGAACTTCTTTAAAGAACTTATCAAACTCAACATTCAAAAAAACAATCCAGTCAAAAAATGGGCAGAAGACATGAACAGACACTTCTCCCAAGAAGACACAAATGGTTAACAGACACATGAAAAAATGCTCAACATCACTAGCCATCAGGAAAATACAAACCAAAAACACAATGAGATACCACCTTACACCAGTAGAATGGTAAAAATTAACAAAGCAAAAACAACAAATGTTGGCAAGGATGTGAATAAAGGGGAACCCTGTTACACTGTTGGTGAGAATGCAGGCTGGTACAGCCTCTCTGGAAAACAGTATGAAGTTTCCTCAAGATGTTAAGAATTGAGTTACCCTACAACCCAGTAATTACAATACTAGAAATTTACCCCAAAGAGACAGATGTAGTGAAAAGAAGCGCATATGCACCCCAATGTTTATAGCAGCAAGGTCTACAATAACCAAACTGTGGAAGGAGTGGAGATGCCCTTCAACAGATGAATGGAAAAAGAAGATGTGGTACATACATACAATGGAATATTATTCAGCCATTAGAAAGGATGAATACTCACCATTTGCATTGACATGGATGGAACTGGAAGGGATTATGCTAAGTAAAGTAAGTGAAGCAGAGAAAGGCAATTATCATACCATTTCACTCACATGTGGAACATATGCAATAGCACAGCGAACCAAAGAGGAAAGAAGGGAAAACTGAAGGGGGAGAAATCAGAGAGGGAGATGAACCATGAGAAATTATGGACCCCAGGAAAAAACCTGAGGGTTTCATGGGGGGGGGGGGAGATAGGGTGATGGGTGTTAACAAGGGCATGTGCTATCATGAGCACTGGGTATTATATATAACTGATGACTCATTGAACACTACATCAAAAACTAATGTTGTACTACTATACCGTGGCTAACTGAACATAATAAAAAAAAAACACAAAGTTCTCATCACAAGAAAGTATTTGTAACTACGTATGATAAAAGATGTTAACTGAACGTATTTATTGTGATAATTTCCCAATATATACAACTATTGAATAATTACATTGTAGTGTACCATAGTCACTGGCACTACTGGATTTGTGTGCCAAAGAAAGAAATTGCACGAGTCTCTCATGGTATACGAAAATTAACTGTATGTAGAGCATAGCTGAGGCTATAAAATTTTTAAGAAAAACTAAAAGTGAATCTTGGGTTAGGAAAACTCTTCTCAGATATGACACCAAAAACATAAACGGAAATTAAAACCAGACCTCGCGAAATTATTTTTTTTTTCACTTTGAAGATTACCATTATGTAAGTAAAATTACAAAGTACAGAAGGGGGAAAAAATGTTTGCTAATCTTATAATCTAATAAGGCACTTTTACCTAGGATACATTTTAAAAACCACAATTCAATAATAAGAATAACAAATACAGTAATTTTAGAATGCCACCATATTTGAATAGACTTCCTTCTCCAAGGAAGATACATAGAAATATGAAAAGATAATCAACATTAATGACTAACAAGGAAACTTGAATCCAAAAACAATGTGATGCTACTTCACACTGGGTAGGATGTCTATAATATTAATAATTTTAAAAAAACGTAACTACCAATGTGGCTCAGGATGTAGGAAAATTGCTGGTTGACATGTAAAATGGTTCAGCTACTTTGAAAAAGTCTTACAGTTCCTCAACAGACCAAACAAGACGATAGCATATAATCCAGAAATTTCACTCCTAGTTATACACCAAAGTGAAATGAAAACATATGTCTATGCAAAATTTGTATGTGAAACTTAGTAGCAGTGTTATTCATAATAGACCTGCTCATATTAAATGGGTCAATTTTATAGCATGTGAATGTGTCTTGATAAAGCTATTACACAAAAAGAAGTTCGCAAGTAATGTAGAAAAAGCAGACAATAAAATAGAATAAATAGCAAACAATAGAAAATACATAGCAGCCAATAGAAAAATATTGCAGAATCTAACTAATGGAAATATCAGATCTAGGTGCTTAAATATTTATCTTTAATATGTTTCAGAAGACAGATAATAAAATTAAAAATTTTGGTGAAACACTGGGAATTATATGAACAAGTGCTAGAATTTAGGAATACAAAATAAAAATTAAGAACTCAGCAGATACACCTGGTACTCATGTATAGTGCATATTAACTAACTGGAATTAAAATAAAAACCTAAAAAAAAAAAAAGAACTCAGCAGATAGGTTAAATACCACTTGGATACAGTCAATGCAACAATGACCTAGAAAATAGCTCAGAAAAAAAGTATCCAGGATAAATCACTGAAACTCAAAGGAGGATAGAATTAATAAGAAATAGGAGATACAATTGAAAAGCCTAACATGCATGTATTTGGGGTCCAAGAAGGAAAACATAAGTTTGTGGAAGAATCATTACTTGAAATAATAATGGCTAAGTATTTTCTAAGACTATGGAAATGTACAGGAACATAGATTAAATAAGCTATATGAGCCAATTATAAAATTGGCAAATACACACTGGTAGCCTAATCATAATATCCCCAATAAAAACAAATGGTATTGTCTCGGTGGCTCAGTCATTAAGTATCTGCCTTTGGCTTAGATCTTGATCCCAAGATCCTGCCACCTTGCTTGAGTTTCTGCTCTTGCTGTCTCTCTGTGTCAAATAAATGAATACAATCTTTTAAAAAAATTACAAAGAGAAAAACTTAAAAGCAGTCAGAGAAAATGATAGATGTTTTCAAGTCAGCAACAGTGAGACTGATAGCTGACTTCTTGACAGAAAAATAAAATCACAATACAATTGCATAACCTCCTCAAAGTGTTGAAAAATACTTATAAACCTAAAATTTTATAAACAAAATATTCTACAATAAAGAAGACATTTTAGGCAAACAACCAGGAAAATGTATTCATCTATGTATCTGACCCAAATATTGTTGGCTATGAAGAATGAAATTTTCTTAAAGGGAAGCATTTTGAAGATCACACAAAGGCTAGATACGTTGGTAACATTGACAATATAAAATAATAATCATGCATTATGGGAATTTAAATATATGCATAATTATTGTACGACCATAATACCAAATTAAGTAAACAAAAGTAAATGACATCAAAGTGTTATAAACTCTTTTTGTCTGAAAATAATGAAAACACACCAAGTGTCATCAATTCTTATAAGTCAGGGAGATTTGTAGTAATGCATAATGTAAGTTCTAAAATAATAATTAAAAAAATGTATAACTACCAGGCGCCTTGATGGCTCAGTGGTTAAGCTTCTGCCTTTGGCTCAGGTCATGATCCCAGAGTTCTGGGATCGAGCCCCGCATCAGGTTCCCTGCTCAGTGGGAAACCTGCTTTTCCCGCTCTCACTCCCCCTGCTTGTGTTCCCTCTCTGGCTGTGTTTCTCTTTATCAAATAAATAAATAAAATCTAAAAAAACACAACAAACAAACAAACAAACAAGCAAAAAAACCTGTATAACTACCAAGATAATAAGAGGGGGGAGTAAAATAATGAAATACAATCTGGTCAAAAGAAGGTAAAGAAGAAAATAAAGGGAGAGGGATTGCAAAGATGGGCTAATTAAAAATTAAATAATAAGTAAATCCAAATGTATCACTAATTCTATAATCAATAACCAATAACTACACTCAAAAGAAAATTAGATTAGACTTTAAAAATTCCTGAAAATCAACTATACTATTTTTACCTTATTATCTAAAACATAAAAATTGGAAAGTTGGTGTTCAGGTCATAGTAAAAAATATGTATATATCATGAAATCATTAATGTAAAACATGTGTTACCATATTAGCATTAGAATATGTAGATTTTAACATAAAATGAGAAACATAACAGTGGTGAAAATTTCAGTTTTGGGGAGTTATAGCAAATTGTACATTTGCATAAACCTAATATAGCCTCACAATATTCAAAGTCTCAATGTATGGAACCAGACATAAAAATGAAAAGATCTTAATAATTTTGGAAGATTTCGATATGTTTTCTGACATTTCATTGGTTCTATTTCTCTAGAGAACCATTACTAATAAGTAATTAATAAGTGAATAAGTAGACAAAAATTCAGTTAAGTAGTAAGATTTTTAAAATATATGACAAAGTTAATTTAATTGTTTTAATTTGAAAAAGAACTGTAAATTCTCTCACAAGGTAAACATTAAAAATCAGTTGTTCATGTGGAGCCTGGGTGGCTCAGTTGGTTAAGTGACTGCCTTCGGTGCAGGTCATGATCTCAGAGTACGGGAATTGAGCCCCACATCAGGCTCCCTGCTTGGCAGGAAGGCAGCTTCTCCCTCGCTCACTTCCCATGCTTGTGTTCCCTCTGAAGCTGTGTTTCTCTCTTTCAAATACATAAATAAAATCTTTTTAAAAAATTAGTTGTTCCTACCTAATTTTGGGAGGCCATTTCTACTTTGATACCCTGATCTCAAAACTAAAGATATTTTTAAAATTTCATTTAATATATTTTTAATTAATTAGACACACAGAGAGAAAAACAAGCAGAGTGTGCTTCAGGAAGAGAGAGAGGGAGAAGCATGCTACCCACAGAACAGGGAACCTGATGAAGAGCTCAGTCCCAGGATCCTGAGATCATGACCTGAGCTGAAAGCAGTTGCTTAACCAACTGAACCACCCAAGTGCCCCTAAAACTAAAAACAGTTCAAGAAAAGAAATTGAGCATGAACACTTCAACAAAATATTAGCTATTTGAATCTAGCAATATATGAAAAAGGCAATATATCATGTCCAAGTGGAGTTCATTTCAGAAATACAAAATTATTTTAACATTAGATCAGTCAATGCAACTTACCATATTAACAGATTAAAAAAGAAAGCAGTATGATATTCCAATAAATGACATAAGCATTTGATTAAATTTAACATCAATTACTGATAAGTGAATATTTATCACAAGTGAATTTATGATAAAACTTCCCAGGAAATTCAAATAAAAGGAATTCCTTCAACTTGATAAAGGACATCTACAAAGAACCTTTAGCTAACATCATGTTTAATGGTGAAAGATTAACAACTTTCCTTCTGAGATCTGGAACAAAGAAAAAACATCTTTTCTTGCCCCTCCTATTCAGTGTGGTACTGGACATTGTAGCAGGAACAATCAGACAAGTAGAATAAATTTTAAAAAGCAAATTGGAAAATAAAAAAGAAAACATGATTCTGTATGTAGAAAATACAAATTTGCAGAAACTTATTTGAACTTATATGTTAATTTAGCAAAGTCAATTGCAAAGGTCAATGACAAAAATAAATTACACTTCTATATTAGCAATAGACAGTTAAAATGAAATTCAAAATATAATACTACTTATAATTGCATTAAAATGAGATTCTTAGGGATAATTTAAATAAAATATGTGATGTAATGTGGTATGAGCACTACTCAAAAAATATAAAGATTACTCAACTAAATGAAGAGACATATCCAACTTAATGGATTGAGAGATGCTTTGTTCTTAAAAAGCCAGTTGTCTATAAACTGATCTATAGACTTAATTTTGTGCCAGCCAAAATCTCAGTAGACACTTTTTATTTTGCAGACATTCAACAAGATAATCTGAAAATAATATGGAAATTCTACAGGATCCAATAATACAATAAAAAGATTATCCACCATGACCAGGTGGGATTTATCCCAGGTATGCAAGGGTGGTTCAACACTCACAAATCAATCAATGTGATAGAACAAATCAATATGAGAAGAGAGAACCACATGGTACTCTCAATTGATGCAGAAAAGGCTTTTGAAAAACTACATCTGTTCCTGATTAAAACTCTTCAAAGTATAGGGATAGAGGGAACATTCCTCAACCTCATAAAATCTATCTATGAAAAACCCGCAGTGAATATCATTCTCAATGGGAAAAATTGACAGCCCTTTGAGATCAAGAACAAGACAAAGATGCCCACTCTCACCACTACTGTTCAACATAATGTTAGAAGTCCTAGCAATAGCAATCAGACAACAGAAAGAAATAAAAGGTATTCATCTTGGCAAAGAAGAAGTCAAACTCTCTCTCTTGGCAGATGATGTGATACTCTATGTGGAAAACCCAAAAGACTACCCCCAAACTACTAGATCTCATACAATTTGGTAATGTGGCAGGATACAAAATCAATGCACAGAAATCAGTTGCGTTCTTATACACTAACAATGAAAATATAGAAAGAGAAATCAGAGGATAGATTCCATTTACTATAGCACCAAAACCATAAGATACCTAGGAATAAACCTAACCAAAGAAGTTAAGGATCTGTACTTGAGGAACTACAGAACACTCATGAAAGAAATTGAAGACACAAAAAGATGGAAAAGCATTCCATGCTCATGAATCAAAAGAATAAACATTGTTAAAATGTCTCTACTGCCCAGAGCAATCTATACTTTCAATGCCATTCTGATCAAAATTCCACCAACATTTTTCAAAGCATTGGAACAAACAATCCTAAAATTTATATGGAACCAAAAATGACTCCAAATCACTAAGGAATTGTTGAAGAAGAAAAGCAAAGTTGGGGGCATCATGTTACCTGACTTCAGTCTTTATTACAAAGCTGTGATCACCAAGAGAGCATGGTACTGTCACAAAATCAAACAAATAGACCAATGGAACTGAGTAGAGACCCACACATCTATGGTCAAATCATCCTCGACAAAGCAGGAAAAAATATCCAGTGGTAAAGACAGTCTCTTCAATAAGTGGTGCTGGGAAAATTGGACAGCTACATATAGAAGAATGAAGCTAGACCATTCTCTTATACCACACACAAAGGCAAACTTAGGACAATTTTTTTAAAAGATCAAAGTTGGCTTTCAAGATTTACTATATATCTACAGCAATCAAGACATTGTGTTACCAGAGTAAAATGGAACTGAATCAAGAATTAGATTCACACATGGTTAATTGAATTTTGAAAAAAAGGAGTGAAGATGAGTCAATAGGAAATGGATAGTCTTTTTAATAAAAGTGAAGTTTAGTCCTTACCTCTCACCATTTACAAGATTTAACTAGAAATGTTTAATGTAATTTAATGTAGGTTTGAATAAAAAATTAAAAAAAATATAAATCTCCAAGAAGAAAATATAGAAAACCACATTCACATTCTTGAAGTATGTCAAGATTACTTATCACAGAACACAAAAATCACATCAAAGAAAAATATCACAAATTGGACTTCCCCAAATTAATAATTTCTGTTCTTTCTCTTTGAAAGATACAAGTAAAAAAAAATAAAGAAAAGAAAAGAAAACTGAGAAGGAAAGCTTCTACACACCTAGTTGAATGGCTATAATTTAAAAGATGAATAATACCAAATAAAGCAACTAGAACATTCATAATCTTCCTGATGGAAATGTAAAATGATATAGTCATCTTGTAAAACTGTTGGACAGTTTCTTATAAAGTGAAGCATACATTTATATTTGGCCAAATGATTTCACTCCCAGGTATTTACCAAAAAGAACTGTTATGTTATGTCATGCAAAGACTTGCATATGCATGCATAGTAGCTTTAATTCTCAAAACTCAAAACTGTAAACAACCTAGCTTTCCATCAACCAATGAATGGATTAAAAATTGTCATCTATCTACACTAATAAATATTTTTTTTCACTAACAAAAAAGGTATGGGTTAACTTTACACATAAAAACATAATAAATCTAAAAAAAAACCATTAAGTTGAGTTCAAAATTGTCTACACTTGTGATTCAATTTACCAAAAAATGTAGAACAGGCAGAGTTAATCTGTAGAGGAAGAAGTAAATAAAGTTGATAATAAGTAAAATAAAGGCTCCTTTTAAAAATTGATTATCTTCTCATGTACTAATAGTCAATAATTAGAGGAAAAATTTAAAAAGTAACATTTGAAGTATAATTTAAAATGTAAATCTTTCCAATTTTCCTAGCACCATTTATTGAAGAGACTTTTTTCCACTGGATTTTTTTTTCCTGCTTTGTTGAAGATTAGTTGACCACAGAGTTGAGGGTCTATATCTGGATGCTCTACTCTGTTCCATTGGTCTGTGTGTCTGTTTTTGTGCCAGTATCATCCTGTCTTGGTGATCCCAGTTTTGTAATAAAGCTTGGAATCAGGCAACGTGATGCCCCAGCTTCTTTTTCTTTTTCAACATTTTCTTAGTGATTTGGGGTCTTTTCTAGTTCCATACACATTTTAGGATTGTTTATTCCAGCACTTTGAAAAATGCTGGTGGAATTTTGATCAGGATGGCATTGAAAGTATAGATTACTCTGGACAGTATAGACATTTTAACAATGTTTATTCTTCTGATCCATGAGCATGGAATGCTTTTCCATCTTTTTGTGTCTTCAATTTCTTTCATTAGTGCTCTGTAGTTCCTCAAGTATAGATACTTTACCTCTTTGGTTAGGTTTATTCCAAGGTATCTTGTGGTATTTGATGATATTATAAATGGAATCAATTCTCTAATTTCCCTTTCTACAGTTTCATAGTTAGTGTATAAGAAAGCAACTGATGGGCACCTGGGTGGCTTAGAGGGTTAAGCCTCTGCCTTCTGCTCATGTCCTGATCTCAGAGTCCTGGGATTGAGGCCCACATCAGGCTCTCTGCTTAGCAGAGAGCACATCTGTCTCTGCCTGCCTCTCTGCCTGCCTGTGATCTCTGTGTGTGTGTGTCAAATAAATAAATAAAATCTTAAAAAAAGAGGAAAGCAACTTATTTCTGTGCATTGATTTGTAACCTACCACATTACTGAATTGGTCTATGAGTTCTAGTAATTTGGGGGTAAAATCTTTTGGGTTTTTCACATAAAATATCATGTCTTCTGTGAAAAGAGAGAGTTTTAATTCTTCTTTGCCAATTTGAATACTTTTATTTCTTTTTACTGTCTAACCACTGTTGCTAGGACTTCTAGTACTATGTTGAACAATAGCAGTGAGAGTGCACATCCTTGTTTATTCCTGATCTCTATAGGAAGGTTGTCAGCTTTTCTCCATTGAAAATTATATTCACTCTGAGTTTTTCTTAGATGGATTTAGGAAATTGAGGAATGTTCACTCTATCCCTATACTTTGAAGAGCTTTAATCAGGAATGGATGCTGTCTTTTGTCAAATGTTTTTTCTGCATCAATTGAGATGGCCATGTGGTTCTTCTCTTTTCTCTTATTGACTTGTTCTATCACATTGATTGATTTATAAATGTTGAATCACCCTTACATCCCATGGATAAATCCAACCTGGTCATGGTGGATAATCTCCTATTGTACTGTTGGATTCTATTAGCTAGGATCTTGTGGAGAATCTTGGCATCCATATTCATCAGGGATATTGGTCTGAAATTCTCCTTTTTGGTGGCGTCTTTGCCTGCCTTAGTGATCACGGTAATGTTCACCTCATAGAAAGAGTCTGGAAGTTTTCCTTCTGTTTCTATTTTTTTGTAACAGCTTCAGGGGAATAGGTATTATTTCTTCTTTGAATGTTTGGTAGAATTCTCCAGGGAATCCATCAGGTTCTGGACTCTAGTTTTGGGGGAGGTTTTTGATCACAGTTTCAATCTCATTACTAGATATTAGTCTATTCAGATTGTCAGTTTCTTCCTGTTTCAGTCTTGGAAGTTTATAGGTTTCCAGGTATGAATCCATTTCTTGGTTGCTTAGCTTATTGGCATACAGCTGTTGATAATAATTTCTGATGATTTCTTCTATTTCCTTGGTGTTAGTTATGATCTCTCCCCTTTCATTCATAATTTTATTAATTTGGGTCCTTTCTCTTTTCTTTTCAATTAATCTTGCCAGTGGCTCATTGATCTTATTAATTCTTTCAAAGAACCAGCTTCTAGTTTTGTTAATGTGTTCTACTGTATCTCTAGTTTCTAACTCATCAATCTCTGCTCTAATCTTAATTATTTCCCTTCTTTGTGTTGGCTTAATTTGTTGTTGACTTTCAAGTTCTTTAAGGTGTAAAGAGAGTTGATGTATTTGGGATTTTTCATTTTTTTTGAGTGAAGTTTGGATGGCTATGTATTTCCCCTTAGGACAGCCTTTGCTATATATCCCATAGGTTTTGGACTGATTTGTCTTTATTCCCATTGGTTTCCATGAGCTGTTTAAGTTTTTCTTTGATTTCCTGGTTGATCCAAAGCTATGTATAGAAGAATGAAACTTGACCATTCTCTTATACCATACACAAAGATAAATTCAAAATGGATGAAAGACCTCAACATGAGACAGGAATCTATCAAAATCCTAGAGGAGAACATAGGCAGTAACCACAGCAACTTCTTTCAAGATATGTATCCAAAAGCAAGGGAAATAAATGCAAACATGAACTTTTGTGATTTCATCAACATAAAAAGCTTCTGCGCAGCAAAAGAAATAGTCAACAAAACAAAGAGGCAACCCACGGGATAGGAAGAGATATTTGCAAATGACACTACAAACAAAGGGCTGATATCCAAGATCTATAAAGAACTTCTCAAACACAACACTCAAGAAACAGATAATCAAGTAAAAAAAAAATTGGTAGAATACCTTAACAGACAATTCTCCAATGAAGACATACACATGGCTAACAGACACATGAAAAAATGTTCTTCATCATTAGCAATCACAGAAAATCAAAACCACACTGAGAAACTACCTTACCCCAGGTAGAATGCCAAAAATTAACAAGGCAAGAAACAACAAATGTTGGAAAGGATGGGAATGAAGTTGGTGCTTTGGAAAACAGTGTGGAGATTCCTTAAAAAGTTAAAAATAGAGCTAGCCTATGATCTGGAATTTCACTAATGAGTATTTACCACAAATATACAAATGTAGTAAAAATAAGCGTCATATGTACCCCAGTGTTCATAGCAACAATGTCCACAATCACCAAACTGTAGAAAGAGCTAAGATGCCCTTCAACAGATGAATAGATAAAGAAGATATGGTCCATACGTACAATGGAATGTTACTCAGCCATCAACATGGATTTGTATCAACATGGATTGGAGTGGATGAGATTATGCTGAGTGAAATAAGTCAGTAAGAGAAAGTCAATTATCATAGTGTTTTATTTACTTGTGGAACATAAGGAATAACATGGAGGACATTAGGAGAACAAAAAGAAAAGTGAAGGGGGGGAAATTGAAGGGGGAGGTAAACCACGAGAGACTGTGGACTCTGAAAAACAAAATGAGGATTTTAGGTGGGGTGGGGGAAGGGTGGGTATTAAGGAGGACATGTATTGCATGGAGCACTAGGTGTTATACATAAACAATGAATTTTGGAAGACTACACCAAAGCTAATGATGTATTTTATGGTTACTTAACATAATACAATAAAAGTTTTAAAAAAATAAAATGTAAATCTTTGCTACTAAGTAATTGGAAGATATTAAACATGTATACAGAAACTTATGGGGGGTGAAGAGAATTTAATCATTCTGTATTCCATATTCTGTACCCATGGTGGTACGTCACTTTAGTGCAGGTATCAGTTGTTACCGTGACGTCCTTCTTATTTCCCTACACTTCTATGGCTTTAGAGCATGGCAGCTTAACCACCCATTTGCCTGCTCATTTTGTTGGCTACCAAGGTCTCCTTTGTCTCCTTTGTTTGTTCGGCTTCCAGAAGACTGAAGACTAATTATCCCCTGGGGGCAGGTTTCAACCAATAACTGTGGATTTGCTCTATTAATGTTCCAGCCGGATAATTCTGAGACCTCTGAACTGTGCTGGCTTCCAGAGCTTCCCTGCACAATTGGTGTGTGTGTGTGTGTGTGTGTGTGTGTGTGTGTGTGTGTGAATGAACTAACAAAATCATGCAAAGCACAAGATAGGTTGTCTTAGGATCTTCAGCAGCAAGCAGACCCTGAGACAGATACTGAAGCAGAAGTAATTTACTAAGACATGTTGCTGGAAAATTAGTAAGATGAGGGTAAGGGGGTGCAAGTAAGGAAAGGGGCTAAGAAAAAATCATTATGGGCCACATTCAGAATTGTCCCATTAGGCAAGAGATGGGAGCTGGGGTATTCTTTTTGTACCCATTTGCACCCATTTGCAGAAAGGGCAGCACTTGGAGGAGATATACTTCTCATCACTCTGGATCTCCATGTGTGCATGTAGCATAGGCTCTTGTAGCCCCCCATTAAAGATGCTGTCCAGCAGAAAGATGCCTTGGAATGCCAGCTAAATCCAAGGGCAGTTGGGGGAGCACACAGAGTATGCATTGCATTCAGAGGGACATTTAGAGAAAACAGAAGCATTCTCCCTGGGAGCTTCCACTGATTGAAGCCCCAGTGGTGATACCAGAAACTTAGCAGAAATGTTGCCAAGGCATCGTCACAAAGTGAACAACTATCAGGAGGGACTTCCTATGGAAGACTGTTTCCATTGGCATCTGTTAAAACTGCTGCCATAAATTTCCACTGATGGACCAAGAAGCTTTCCCAAGGACTTCCCTGGCTAGCACATCAAGCCACAAACATTTGGATTTATTGAGGCCTTAGTGCCACCATGAGGGTCTCTAGGCATTTGACAAACTTATTGTATTTCTACTTCTAAACTATGGCCATATCACTAACCAAACTGAGCCTTAATTTGCTTTCAGGGTAAAAGATTAATAATGTCTTCACCAGGAACCCGGTTGTCTTTGTCGATTAAGGTCATGATCCCAGGGTTCTAGGATCAAGTCCTGTATCTGTTCATTGCTCAGCAGGGACTCGGCTTCTCACTCTGCCTGGCACTCCCCCTGTGCATGCCCTCTCTCTCACTGGCAAAAAAGACCAAAATCTAAAATAATAATAATACGGGCGCCTGGGTGGCTCAGTGGGTAAAAGCCTCTGCTCTCCGCTTGGGTCATGATCTCAGGGTCCTGGGATCGAGGCCCACATCGGGCTCTCTGCTCAGCAGGGAGCCTGCTTCTTCCTCTCTCTCTGCCTACTTGTGATCTCTCTCTCTGTCAAATAAATAAATAAAATCTTAAAAAATAATAAAATAATAATAATAATGTCTTCAGAAGCTGGTTAAATCAGATAATACTTAAGTGCCTATCAGAGTCTTCCAATCATGCAGGTAATTAACATATATTTCTTGCAGTTTATTTGTAGAATAAGCTCTAGATTTCTCAACTAAGAGGATACATTCCCCTTTGGGAATATTGGTGCTTTAATGGCAGAATTTTGATCTATTGATTAGTGATTGTGAGCTTAATGGAAAAGACTTGAGAAAAGAGTGTTATAGCAGCCACATTTCACTATATCCAAAATGTCACTTTTATTAGGTGACGGGGAGTAACAAGTGGGCACTCAATCTCCCTAACAAAAAATGCCTGGCTTTATAAAACAAACAAACAAACAAAAACAAACAGAAAACAAAAGCAAAAACAAAACTCCTGACCTTAAATTTTTACACAAATTCTAACCAGCTTAGTTGAAAAGTTTTCTAATTTCTTAACTATTAATTCTGTGGTTATGACTAAAATTTTTTTTGTTCTTATTTCATAGTTCTTTGGAAAGCAAATAAGTTAAAATATGCTGACTGCTTTGTTTTTACTCTAAATTTTCTGAGGGGATGTCCACTGAAATTTAAATGAAACCATAAACAACACTAACTAACATATAAAAAGTGCCCAAAGGTAGCAAAGAATAAAAAGTAAAAACTGGGGGGATTGAAGCTGTTGTGTGACAGGGTCACACCACTGGATGCTCCACAGAAAGGACTTTATATGGTTTGTTTGGCTGTCATTTGTGCCATAACGAAATACCACAGAATGGATACTTTCAATAGTAGAAATTAATATATGCCTCACAATTCTGGGGACCAGACATCTGAGATAAAAAGTTAGAAGGGTTGTTTCTTCTGGTGTCTCAAGTCTCAGTTGTAAATGGACATCCTGTGTCCTAATGTGGTCACCCCTCTGTGTGCATCTGTGTCCTAATCTCTTTGTAAGGACACCAGTTTGATTGGATTAGGGCCCACAGATATAAACTCATTTAACCTGAATCACCTCTTCAAAGACCCCATCTTTCAATGTAATCACATTTGGAAGTACTGGAGTTTAGAACTGCAACATATGGATTTTTAGGAGACACAGTTTAGCCCGTTAAAGACTTCATGCAGGAAGGGCCAGACTCTGTCCAGCTCTTACAGCACTGTCTACTCTGGTAGCATGCAGAGCAAGCATACTGAAGAGAAATGTTCTTCTTGCCTTTGAGGTTTGACACTTCTTATTTGCTTTGATGGGCTGACCCCTCTGACTTCATGTAGTCTTAGACGAAAACAATTTAAATTTTTTCTCTATTTTTCTATCTGAGATACAAAAATGTTTTCAGGATTTATAGCTTCACCTATTCAAATTTCCTGTATAAATGGATTATATTGTGGAAAAATTGATTAAGAATGTGATTCTAGAGGTCCTTATAGGATGATGGAAACTAGAACCCAATGCTAAATATATGGAAGAGCTAACTTAATTGACTTCCAAAGTGCATTTTTGGTAAGGAAATTATCTGTATGGTCTAACTTCAAGAATGTCTGAGAGTGCCCAATAGCTTGACTGGATAGTTTGATGAAAATACATGTGTGTCGGTTTCTCTTAGTGAATTCCTTTCTCTAGTACTTTGCTACCAGGAGAAGCTGAGCTGTGGCATATTCATTTGTTCATGCTCTAAAGTGGACTTGTGCCCATGAATGTGTTCCAATGTTCGCTCAGTCACTATCTACTCAGCACTTTCATGCATTGTCCACCATTCTGAGGCTATGGTTATAGAAAACATCACTGTTTTGGTGCATTCACAGGATAGTAATCCCCATAAACAATGTAAAAAAAGGAAAACCCTGGGAGCAACAGAAAGGAAACATGGATAAATCTGTGCTTTAGGGAGCAAAAGATTAGAGGAGGAGGCTAAGAAAGAGCCTTGCCAAGTGCATAGCTGTGAACTCTTCCAAGATTGGGGTTGGAGAGGTAGAAGTCACCGCCCCCCTCCTGGTAGCTCTAAGGAGGGAGCAGTAGGTTTCTCTGGGGATGGCTTTGTTTGTGCAGGCCTCACCATTTGCCCTAAGATTTCCCCAGTGAGTGTAATTGCAACTGATTCTTCACAATATAAGTCTGTGGCAAAATAATTTGAGAAATGCTATATGCCATGCTTTCACTTTGAAATTCCCAATGGGTGTGAGTAACCTCATAGTAGTAAACTTTATTGAAATATGGGGTGCCTGGGTGGCTAGTCATTAAGCGTCTGCCTTCGGCTCAGGTCATGGTTCCGCAGTCCCGAGATCAAACCCCACATGGGCTCCCTGTTTGGTGGGAGACCTGCTTCTTCCTTTCTCACTCCCTCTACTTGTGTTCCCTCTCTTGCTGTGTTTCTCTCTGTCAAATAAATAAATAAATGTCTTTTAAAAAAATGTGTTTAATTCAGCGGTTTCCAAACCTTATCACAAACTTAAAAAAAATAGCATTAACTCTCTGAACATCTTATGGAAACCACTGTATTAGAATATTTGGACTTGTCTATTTCTTCCCAGAAAGTCACAGGTGGAGAGAAGGAAAGTAAGAGGGAAGGGCTGAATGATAGCTATTGGCTGGCCTGGGTTCTCCCTGATTTGGATATGTCCTCAGGGCAGTTTGAAAGTCCCAGGGTTTTAGAGATGAAGTTTTGGTTCTAAGTAGATAAAATGAAGATAAAGACATATTTTTATCAGGAAATTGTTCTGTGATATCAAGGAGAAGAGAAATATTTTGTTACTGCACTCATCCTAGAGTGTGTGTTGGGAATTCCTGATTGCTTTGTAGCTGGAAGTTCAAGGATACAAGATAGTTAAACATCTTTCCAGAGCTATTTCCTATGCCAAAGATGAAGAAACAACCACCTCATAGGATACACTGAGATTCACCTGCTAGCCTAGAGAAGAACGGTGAATGCCTGCCATATGGTTTGTACATATCTATAACAACATGATGAACTTAGAATGACACAATATATTCCCTGCAAAAGATATAAGTCTAGAGTAGGTACAGAAAATTGACATTGCACAAATGTTCCAAAGTAGTCTGTCCCTTTGAAAAAGAATATCACAGCAATATTTCATAAGGCATGTAAAATGGATCATCAAAATAAATGCTCAAAACAATTAGAAGTATCTGACATATTTTGTTCTTCTTAATATTTGTGATTTTTTTTAAAATAAAAAAAACAAAACAACAAAAACAAATCCTGATTTTTTTTCTCACTTGGGTTAACAAAGATCCATATTAGAATTGAAACATGACATAGGAATGCAACTTTTGGTAACAAGAAACCTAAAGGTTAAATCTTTTAACCTCAGCACCTTTTGCCACTGAAGAAACTAACAGGGTGCATAGACACTATAGACTCCTTACAGATTTCACCAGTTTTTGCCTCTCAAGTTTTCATATTCACAAATACCAACCTCCAGAGTCCCTCCCTACCAATGAATCATCAACTTAAATGTAATTAAATTAAAGTCTCCAATCAAAGGCATAGAGTGGGTAAATGGAAAGCCCCCACTCTATTCTGCCTATGAGGGATTCATTTCAGCTTCAAGAACACATAGGCTCAAAGTGCAGGTATATTAAAATGTATTCCATGGAAATGGAAACCAAAAGAGACAAGTATTTATATAAAATACACTTAAAAGTAAAAAAAAAATTAACAAGACATAATGAAAGTCATTATATAATGATAAAGGGGTCAATTTATCAAGAATTGTAACAACTGTAAATAAATATACATGCAGCCAACATGGGATATCTAAATATTTTAAATAAGTACCAACATATCTGAAAAGAGTAGTTGATGACAATATAATGAAAGTAAAGGACTGCAGTATCCTACTTTCAACAATGGATAGATTATCCAGACAGAGAATCAATAAAGAAACTTTGGACTTGAACTATGCATTAAACCAAATGGATCTAACAGACATTTATGGAGCATTCCATTTACAAGAGCAGAATATACATTTTTCTCAAGTTCACATGGAACATTGTCCAGGATAAAACATATGCTTAGTTACAAAACAAGCCTAAGATGATTGAAATCATACCAGCTATCTTCTCTAATCACAATGGTATAAAAATAGAAAATAAAAATCAACAAGAGTAAAACTAAAAAAAAAAAAAAATCACAAATATGTAGGAATTAGCACAGTCCTGAACAACCAATGGGTCAAGGAAGAAATCAAAATGGAAATAAGAAATATATCAAAACAAATAGAAATGGAAATACAACATACCAAAACTTTTGGGATGATGCAAAGCTGAGCTAAGAAGGAAATTTATAGTAATAAATGCCTATGTTAAAAAAAAACACTCAAATAAACAGCATAACTTTACACCTCAGGAAACTAGAAAAAGAACAAACTAAGCCAAAAGTTAGCAGATGATTTCACTCATATGTGGAATTTAAGAAAGAAAACAGATGAATGTAGATGAAGGGAAGGAAAAATAAAATAAGATAAAACAGAGACTGAGGGGTATCTGGGTGGTTCAGTTCATTAAGCATCTGACTCTTAATTTTGGCTCTGGTCATGACCCTGAGATCATATTGTGACATCAAGCACCACCTCTGGCTTCCAAGTGGGTGTGGAGCTTGCTTAAGTTTCTCTCTCTCTCCCTCTGCCTCTGCCCCTGGCCCTCTAAAATAAGAAAAAAAGAAAGAAAGGGAAAAGAAAAACAGAAAGGAAGGCAAATCATAAGAGACTCTTAACTATAGAGAACAAACTGAAGGTTGCTGGTTGGGAGATGGGTGGGGGATGGGCTAAATTGGTGATGGGCATTAAGGAAGGCACTTGTTGGGGTGAGCACTGGGTGTTATGTGTAAGTGATAAATCACTAAATTCTACTCCAGAAACCAATGCTATGCTATATAATCCCTAACTTGAATTAAAAAATAATAATAATGATAAAGAAAAACACAAAAATCAGAGCAGAAGTGAATAAAATGAAATGAAGACTCAAAAGACTAGAAAAAAATAAAATTAAGAGTTGGTATTTTTAAAGAAGATAAACAAATCTGACAGACCTTTAACTAGACTTACCAAGAAAAAAAGAGGATTCATATAAATAAAATTTTTGAAAGAGGAAAAAATTAAAACTAATATCACAGAAATGCAAAGGTTCATAAGAGGTTATTTGAACAATTATATTCCAACAAATTGAATAACCTCAAAGTACTGGATAAATTTTAGAAACATACAACCTACCAACCCTAAGCCATGAAGAAATATAAAATCTGAATAGACCGATAATGAATAAGAATATTGAATAGAAAACCTCTCAGGAATCAGGGTAATACTGGCCTCATAGAATGAGTTTGGAAGCTTCTCTTATTTTTCTGTGTTTTGGAATAGTTTGAGAAGAATAAGTATAAACTCTTTTTTAAATGGTAAAATTTACCTATGAGTCCATCTGCTCCTAGAATTTTCTTTATTGAAAGTTTTTGATTACCAATTCAATTTTGTTATCAGTAATCAATCTTCTCAGATTGCCTATTTTTTCTTGATTCAGTTTTGAAAGACTATGTTTCTAGGAAATACTCATTTCTTCTAGGTTGCCTAATTTGTTGGTATATAATTTTTCACAGTAGTCTTTTATAATTCTTTGTATTCTGTGGTTCTGGCTTTTACTTCTCTAAGATATAGAGGTGCCCTAAGTGTCCATTAGTAAATGAATGGATAAAGAAGATGAGATATTATGTCAATTGCAACCATGTGAATAGATTTAGAGGGTATTATGCTAAGTGAAGTAAGTCAGGCAGAGAAAGAAAAATACCATATGACTTCACTTACATGTGGAATCTAAAAAAAAATAATAAAACACAAATGAACAAACAAAAAACAGAAACAGAATCATAAATACAGAAAACAAACTGATAGTTGTCAGATAGGAAGGGATTTGGGCTAGGTGAAATAGGTGAAGGGGATTAAGAAGTGTAAACTTGCCATTATAGCATGGATAAGTCACAGGGAAGAAAGGTATAAAATAAGGTATATAGTTAATAATATTATAACAACATTGTATGGTGATGGATGGTGACTGCATTTGTCATGATGAGCACAGCTTAATGTATGGAGCTATCAAATAACTATGTTTTGCAACTGAAAATAATGTAGAATTGTACATCAACTATATTTCAATTTTTAAAAATCTCCCAACAATAAAAGCTCAGGTCCAGATGGATTCATAGGTTAATTCTGTCAAATATTTAAATAAGAACACCAGTGATCAAGAAAGTATGGTACTGGCACGAAAACATACATATAGATCAATGGAACATAATAAAAAACCCAGAAATGGGCCCACAACCATATGGTCAACTAATATTTAAAAAAACAGGAAAGAATATCCAATGGAAAAAAGATAGTGTCTTAAACAAATGGTGTTGGGAAAACTGAACAGCAACATGCAGGAGAATGAAATTGGACCACTTTCTTACACCATACACAAAATAAATTCAAAATGGATGAAAGACCTAAATGTGAGACATGAAACCATAAAAATCATAGAGGAGAAAACAGGTAGAAACCTCTTTGACATCAGCCACAGCAACTTCTTGCTAGGTATGTCTCCTGATGTAAGGGAATAAAAAGCAAAAATGAACTATTGGGGCTTCATCATGATAAAAACTGTTCTGCATAGTGAAGGAAATAATCAACAAGGCTAAATGACAACCTTCAGAATGGGAGAAGATATGTGCAAATGTCATATCTGATAAAAGGGTAGTAATCAAAAACTATAAAGAACTCATCAAACTCAGCACACACACAAAACAACTAATCCATTTAAGAAATGGGCAGAAAACATGAATAGACATCTTTCCAAACAAAATATACAGATGGCTAACAGACCCAAAAACGATGCTCATCATCATTCAACATCAGGGAAATACAAATAAAAACTTCAGTGAGATATCACCTCACATTTTTCAGAATACTAAAATTAACAATACAGGAAACAACAAGGTGTTGGTGAGGATGCAGAGAAAGGGGAACTCTCTTATGCTGTTGGTGGGAATGCAAGCTGGTAGAACCACTCTGGAAAACAGTATGGGGTTTCCTCAAAAAATTAAAAATAAAACTATCCTATGATCTAGCAATTGCATTAGTAGGTATTTTACACAAAGAATACAAAAATACTGATTCAAAGGGGATAAATTCATCTGAATATTTATAGCAATGTTATCAACAATAGCAAAATTATGGAAAGATCCCAAATATCTAATGACTGATGAAAAGAAGTTGTATACAATAGAATATTATTCAGCCATAAAAAAGGATAAAATCTTGCCATTTGCAATGATGTGGATGGTACTAGAGTGTATTATACTAAGTGAAATAAGTAAGTCAGATTTCACTCACATGTGGAATTTAAGAAATGAAACAGATGAACATGGTGGGTGGAAGAGACAGGCAAACCATAAAACAGACTCTTAACTATAGAGAACAAACTGAAGGTTGCTGGAGGCAGGTGGGTAGGGGGAAGGGTTAAATGGATGATATATATTAAGGAGAGCACTTGTCATGATGAGCTCGGGATGTTGTATGTAAAAAAATAAAGAAAGAAAGAAAGAAAGATCAATCTATCACAAACTCTTCCAAAAAAAAAAAGAGAAAAAAATGCTTCCAAACTAATTTTATGAAGCTGGCATTGTCCTAAAATTAAAACTATATAATGGTACTACAAGAAAAGAAAAACACAGACCCATATTGCTGATGAGTACGATGCAAAAATTCTCAAGAAAATAATAACAAACTGAATTCAACAGTACATCAAGAAGATCATATATCACGATAAAGTGGAATTTATACTTAGGATACAAGGATGGTATAATATGATATTATAATATGATGAAATATATAATATATATTATATGATGAATATAATATGTAATATGATGGAAATAATATGATATTTCATATTAATAGAATCAGGAAAAAAACTCATATGATCATCTCAATAGATGAAGAAAAAGCATGTGAGAAAATACAATATATTTTAATAATAAAAATACCCAATAGATTGAAACTATAAGGAGTGTACCTCCACATAATAAACCCATATATCATAAGGCAACTGTTAACATCATAGTCAACGGTGAAAGGTTAAAAACTTTTCCTCTAAGATAGGAACAAGACAAGAAAGTCCACTTTCATCATTCCCACTCAAAATAACACTGGAAGTTCAAACCAAAGTTAAGACCAAAAAGCAAGAAAAAGAAATAAGAGGAATCCAAATCCAAAAGGAAGAAGTAAAACTGTCTCCTTATGATGGGATGCTGTATACATAAATTCTAAAGACCCCACCAACCAACAAACAAACAAACAAAAAACTATTAGAACTAATCAATGAATTCAGTAAAGTTTCAGGAAGCAAAACTAACATACAAAAAGCAGTTGAATTGTTATAGATTAATAAAGAACTATCTGAAAATTTTTAAAAAGATCCCATTTACAGTAGCATTAAAAACAAACATACTTAGGAATATACTTGACCAAGGAAGTGAAAGATCTACACAATGAAACTTATAACACATCGATGGAAGAAATTAAAGACACAAATAAATAGAAAGATCCTATGTCCATAGATTGGAAGACTTAGTATGAAAATGTTCATACTAAATAAAGTCTACGTCTATGAAATATCAACACATTCTAATTTCTTTCACAGAAATAGAAAAAGACAATCCTAAAATTTATATAGGCCCATAAAAAATTACAAGCAACCAAGGCAATCTGGTAAAAGAACAAAGTTGGGGACATCACATTTCAGATTTAAAGCTAGATTACAAAATTATATTTATCAAAACAGTATTGTACTCATATAAAAACTGATTTACAGGCCAGTTGAACAAAAGAAAATTCAGGCATAAGTGAACGTATATATTATGAAAAATACTGACAAGAGATACAAGGATACTCAATGGTGAAAGGGCAACCACTTCAATAAGAGTTGTTAGGAAAATTAGATATCCGTAAGCAAAAGAACAAATTTGGACCTCTATCTTGCACCACTAACAAGTAGCAACTTGAAATTAATTAAGAACTTAAATGTTAAGACCTGAAGCCATTAAACTAGAGAAAAAAAAATAGGGGAAAAGCTTCTTGATGTGGATCTTGGCAATAGTTTTTTTGATTTGACAACAAAAACAGATGCACCAAAAGCAAAAATGAAATCAGAGTACATTGAATGAAAAAGATTTACACAGCAAAAGAAATAATATAGTAAAAGAGAAACCTATGGAATGGAGGAAAACATCTGAAAATCATCTTTCCAATAAGGGGTTACTATCCAAATATATAAGGAACTCATACAACTCAGCAGCAAAAAAACAAAACAAAACAAAACGAACACAAACACAAACAAGTAATCCAGATAAAATACTGGCAAAAGACCTGAATAGATATTTTTCTAAAGAAAATATACAAGTGGCCAATAGGTACATAAAATGTGCTTGACATCACTAATCATCAGGGAAATGTGAATCAAAACCACAATAAGATATCATCATACCTATTAGAAAAGCTACTATCAAAATGACAAGAGATAAGAAATATTGGCAAAGATGTGGAGAAAAGGAAACCCTGGTAGTATACCATTGGTGAGAATGTAAATTGGTGTAGCTATTATGGAAAATAGTATAGAGGGACCTCAAAAATCTAAAAGAAGGACTGTCATATGATCTAGCAGTTCTGAATATGTATCCAAAGGAAATGAAATCAATTTTTGAAGAAATGTCTGCACTATCCTGCTTTTTTCAGGGTTATGCACAAGAGCCAAGACATGGAAGAAACTTAAGTGTCCATCAGTGAATGAATGGATCAAAAAATTGTCATATAGAAGTAGGATATTATTCAACCATAAAAAGACAATCTAATAAATTCTACATTTATAACAGCATGAATGGATATGGAAGGGATTATGCAAAGTGAAATAAGTCAGAAGAAAAACGAGTATAATCTTACCTGTATGTGGAACCTAAAAATGTCAAATTCATAGAAACAAAGGGCAGACTAATGTTTACCAGGGGTTGGGAGTATAAGGAGATGTTAATCAAAAACAACAAACTTTCAGTTATAAGATGAGCAAGTTCTGGGGATCTAATGTACAACATGGTGACTATAGATAATGGTATTATATTAACTCACTTGCTCTCATCATAACTACAATGACAAAAAATGGTAATTATGTGAGGTGAAGAAGTTATACTAATTTTATTAGATACACATTTGCAATATATACATTGTACACCTTAAACTTACACAATATTATGTCAAATATATCTCAATAAAGCTGTAAAGAAGTAATAAAGTTGGAGATCCTTGCTCCAGGATAACTGCAAATACTCCTGAACCCACACAACATTCATGCATGTCTTTTACTTTTGTGTTCCTCTTGGTTATGTACCCAAATGCACTCACATGTATGATACAGAGCTTTACTCACATGGAGGGGCACCACACAAATCACACCCAGCTACCCCAGGATTTTCACATGGAGAGTAAGTACTTGGAGATTTGGGACAGCTGGTGGTATGTAAGGAGCTGCACCCTTCTGCCTCCCAGCAGGGCTGCTCTCACTCACTGATAGAATGCATAACTTACACATTATGATTTCAGAGACTCCAACAAGTATGCCCCTCTGCTTACCTTTAATGTTACTTCAAAAAAGAAAAAAAAAAAAAAAAAAAGAAGCTCCTTTACATAAGAACAGGAATACCTAATCTTAGGCCTTCACCTGGTAAAATTTCCAATTCACTCCATTGTTATACTATTTACATTGTCGTTTATCTCCTATTTTATAATGGCTTCAAGTAATTGAATAATTGGATATATCAGATTATTATAATAACTTTTTAGCCATGTTACATTTACATTTCCTTTAAAGAGTAGCACTAGGCTCACCCCTTGCTCTGGACTAAGTAATTAATCTCTAATACCCGTTTCCTTAAATAAAATGGGGACTAAATATTAAAAATGTGTATTTTGTGGATCTGATATGTTAGGCATGCTTTATAGTGCCTGGCACAGGAAAATCCCTGATCAACATTAATTGATATATTCACACAGATTAATATTTGCTGATAATATCCAGCAACGAGAAGTGACACCAACAGATGAATTTTTATGCTCTTAATGGAATGAAGCACCTTGCAATGCAGATGGCATAGCTAACGATGAGCATTACTGAAAAGGAATGATTTTGGAGCCAAAAGGCAAAAACAGTTCCCCAACACTTCTGACTTGTTGGAGAAAAAAGGTGCACTATTATGAAAACCTCAAACACACACATGTGAATCTCAGAACCCATAAAAATGTTATCTAGTTAGGTGTAGATTCTAAAAACTAAAGGATCAATATGGCTCAGAATATCTTCCATTATTGATTTGTTTCTATTTATAATGTTGAAAGGTCTTTCATGGTTAGTTTTTCAAATAACACAGGGCACTGCCTTGCTAGGGAAAGCCCAGAAAAATTCTTGAGAGATTGGTGAGAATGGGGGAGATGGTGGGTAGAGCAGATGTCTTAAAAGACCTACAATGTGAAGCTCCTCTACCCACCCTGTGTGGGGCAGGGATCCTGAGAGAAGTGGGGGTTGGGAAAGGAGACGGTTTGGGCACAAAGGACAATTCAGTGACATCCATACAGGCCCTAGGCATATACAATTCATATATAGCCAAGATCTCACATGTATGGTATCACTGCAAGCAGAGGGAAATGTAGACACGTGGAAAATGTAATAAGGTTCTTGGTGTCAATCATAAATGTTAACAACTTAAAAATTAGATTATGTCCTAGGGGGCTAAACTAGTGTAATCTATACTTATTCTAGTTATAAAAAAAATCATAATGTGCTAATAGTAACTTCCAAGATTCCACAGTAAATATCTTGAAGAAAAATGTAGGGTTCTACCGTCTGCAGTGACTCATTTGGTTGAAGTTGATAATCAGGAAAAATTATTTCCAAGGCATAAGGCTACCTGGAGTTGGGCTCCTTGGATAGCCTCCTGCTCTAAAGGTGACTCTCTGGTGGTCCCACAAGTACGAGTCCTGGTTGATGAGTGGTGTTCAGAGGCAATCCACAGACATGAGTTTCAGTTCCAAAGATAGATTCATTTCATTGAATTTCCTGTGTATTTTGACTTCACAGGCAATGCTGACCTTATGTATTATCTTTAGAAAATAAGCTTTGAGCTTCAAAGTATTATTTATATTTTTAAAAAGCCCTCATAAAAATGTGTAATTTGAATAAGATTATGAGAAAATAGTTTTACTTTTAGCTAAGCAATTAAGAAAACATTGAACAGATCTCTAGTGAGTGATACATTTATTAGAAGTAAAGAGTTCAGGGACACCTGGGTGGCTCAGTTGTTAGGCGTTTGCCTTCGGTGCAGGTCATGATTCCGGAGTCCTGGGATCGATCCACATCGAGCTCCCTGCTTGACGGAAAACCTGCTTTCCCCTCTCTCACTCCCCCTGCTTGTGTTCCCTCTCTGGCTGTGTCTCACTGTCAAATAAATAAATAAAGTCTTTTTAAAAAAGTAAAGAATTCAAATATTACTTAAACAACCACACCATTATTTTCAGGTAATCAAATCTGGATGACTTTTCACCTAATGAAGTGAACTGGATGATGTTCTAATGTAGGAGGAACACCTACTTCAAGGGTCCACCTTGGAGCCACAGGATCCTCCTTGCTCCTCTGCCAGAATATGAATTCTCACAGAGGACACATAAGCATGCAGACTTCTCTCCTGCTGTTTTCAGCTAAAGCATCACTTCCATAGAGCACTTCCGTAGAGGCCTTCCCAGTCCTGCTTCCTAAGGCACAGCCTCCTCTCATTTGTAGGAGATGAATTCAGCTCTGATAGGCTTAGATATCACACCCATTCCTGCATTTCCCCCAGAAATAATACTTCCCTGGGAGGTAGCAAGGTCTACTTTTTCCATTGCATGCCAGCTTTTTGTTCAGGGCCTGGACATAGTGGGTGTTGTACAAATATTTACAAAATGAAGGATAAGCAGTGCCTGGGTGGTTCAATGGTTAAACATCTGCCTTCAGCTCAGATCATGATCTCAGAATCCTGGGATCAAACCCTGTTGGGCTCCCTGAATACCCTCCCACTTGTGTTCTCTCTTCCTCAAATAAATAAACAAAATCTTTTAAAAAAATGAGGGAATGAGTGGAAGAAAATGGCTCCATTAGAGTGAAAAGTGGGGTGAGGTGTAGAGGAGAGCTGAAAGTAGGAAATAATCTATTTCCAAGATAATAAAGAAAACTTGTTTCCACCAAAATCCTATATTAAGTAAAATTTAATTATACTCCATTTATTAAGCAGAGATCAGTTAGAGTTGTTATGTTCAGCAACTCTAAAATTTACAATCTCTTTGGTTTATATGCTGAATAAATTGCATCATGTCAGCAGATTCACCTGAAAAGCTTTAACATTTTTTTCACTTTTCCTAAGCAGTTGTAATTTTAGAAGTCTGGCATGTGTGTGACAAATTAAAAGATGATTGATGAAATCAACATTATCAAAGCTAAGTAAATAGAACATGGAAAGAGATATACATTATTGCTGGTGCTCTGATGAGATTTTGGACTGCCCAGATTATTCCTCTTGACCTCCTGGATGCTCCCCCCATCCTTCACATGTTCTTTCCCCATTTTTGGGCCAGTCCATATAGGGACCCAACCTTCACTCATGGACCCTGTAGTCTGTACTTCTCTCTAAAGGGCCATATTCAGTGCTGTGGCTTTAAATACAAAGGATGTGTGGATAATTGTTACATTTCTCTCTCTCCTAGACCCTTCTACCCTCCAGGCTCATCTTCTGGGTGAGTTACTAAGAATTTCCAATTACATATATTACAGGAATCATAATCTTACCTTTCCATGTCCAAAATAGTTAAGATTTTCTCCAAGTCTATTCCCCTACATACCCAGTGTTTAAGACAAAAATTAAGTTAAAGTATCTTATTTATCCTTTTGGTAACCCTAATACTCTTCATCAGCAATTGCCATCTGTAAAAACCCAAGAATATATCTTAAATCTGAATACTTCCCTTCATCTTTGCTTCACTGTATAAGTCAAGCATCTTTATCTAGTGTGGGAACTACCACATTTGTGTCTCTTGGCCCTGTACCCATTCACAGAGCTCATAGAAACTGATCAGCTGGATCCTACTCCCCCTAATTCATATCTGATATAAAGGAGGCATCAATAAACTATTTAAAGAATGTTTGCTAAGTGATTAAAAGAATGGCTAAAAACAACTAGTTGAGAGACTGAAGTCTAGGGATTCTAGACTCTGACCTATCTCCAGATTTAGACATTTTACTTTAGTAAGTTTCTGTGGTGATTCTAATGCCACAAACTTAAATTATTTAGCAGAGATAAGGTAAGAAGAGATCAGTATCAATCATTCAATCTTTAAGCAACACTATTCATTCCTTATACATTCACCCTATTTATTGAGCACCCATATTCTGGTGAAAGATAATAAATAAACATTTTTCAGGGATGCAAAGTGCCAGTTCTAGAGCAGGGTCCAGCATACAATTGCTGCTGGTAAAATCTGGCCTATACCTATTTTTGTAAATAAGTTTTATTGAATCACAGCCCACATTTATATGCATATTTTCTATATGCCATAATGACATAATTGAGTCACTGCAAGAGACACCATATAGCCCACAGAGCCTAAACTGATGAAAGTTTTGACATTTATAGAGGAAATTTGCTGAACAGAAGAAATAGAGCATTGTAAGGGGGGAAAGAGACTGTTGGACGGGATCATAGCAGGATACTCAGGGTTATCTGGAAAGCCCTTTAGGATAAAGAAAACCTCCAACAGGCTCTAAAAATGTGGGGGCACAAGTGCTGCACTTGCAGGGTAAAGTATCCGAACAGACTGGGAGTTAATACAAAGGCCCAGTACAAAAAAGTTTGGCATACTGGAGGACCAATGAAGGTGTCAGGGTTCTTGGGCTGGGTGACTGGAGAAGAGTAGAAAGAGATGAGAGCAGGATGAAAATTCAGATAAATACCCAAATGGAGCACAACTAACCCAAATTGGACTCCAGATGAAGAGGGACCCTGTTGTGAGGCAGGAGGAAGGAAAATTTCTCTCCACCATAGACATTGAAGAGAGAACTACCAAATCAAAGCCCTGGAGATAAATGACAGTCTTCTCCTGGTCTCCCCAGGAGATGATCCCACTTCTCTGGCCCTTGTCTATTACTTTTAATAAGTGACACTGGCTCTTTAGGCTATAGTATGTGCTATCATTTGTTTTAATTTTAAGAGGCATTCAATACGAATAAGATTATTTCTCTATTCTGAATTTTCCAGATATATATATATATATATATATATATATATGTATTATATCTCATGAATTATTTCACATAAAATATGGATTTTTTAAATCCATCACTGTAATGTATTATAAAGGCAAAAAAAGGATAACAAGATGAGATCCCTGTCAGAGATACTATCTATACTGAAGCCTCTTCCCTTTCTTTCTTTCTTCCGTCTTTCTTTTTCTTTACTTTCTTTTTCTCTTTCTTTCTTTCTTTCTTTCTTTCTTTCTTTCTTTCTTTCTTTCTTTCTTTCTTTCTTTTGTTTTTTCGTTCTTCTTTCTCCTTTCCTCCTTCCTTCCTCTATCACCTATCATCTATCTAGCCACCCATTTTTTTCTCTCATTTATGTCTTTATGCTGGAGTACAAATAACTGTGTATAACTTAAGTGTTTCTTTTTCATTGTGCTTGAATTCTACTGTTATTCAAAGAAGTTATTTCTCATAATTTTATTTGACAAAATGATTATCCTTAAGTGCTCATTGTCTCTTTTTCTAACCATAAGCACAAATTTAAACCATTCTAATTGAATCTGCTGTTAACATCTACATAAATATGTCATGAATTTTTCTGGGCTGCTTATAATGTGTGTGAACTATAGTGTCACACTAGCAATTTTCATGTTTATCAAAAAGCTTTAGTCAAGCCAAAAATCAATTTCCTGCAGTTTGTTATGCAAATATATTTCCTGGGTCAGACTGAAGACTTCACATAGCTGAACTGACATGGGTACCTGGTGAAGAAAAGTGTTATAAATGAAAGGACTCATGCACAGTTCTATTAAGAATTGTATTGTCTAAACATTTGGGGGGAAATAAACATTTGTTAGAAAAGCATTAATCTTTGGTTTTTAGTATTTGTACAGAAGGCACAGGTCATCTTGTAGTTTATTTTTAGGACATTTGAAGATGTGGGGACTTATCTATAATCACTGTTTGCCAGAAGGTTCTGAATCAGAATATACCAAAGCAGAGTGATAGAGCAAATTTTTGTTATATGAACTGTACCCATCCACATGCAATGGTATCCCTAAAGCCAAAGATGGCTTTACAGCACCTAGTGAATTAAGGATACTAAAGTAATTAATGAGCTCATTTTGGTAAACTAGTGGATTAATTGAATTTTAAAACAGCCACCAGAGTGGCAACATTTCTGTCATCACAGAGTAATGATCTCTGCAAAGCCACTAGTCCACAACAGCAAGAACATTGGCAAAACTTTAATCTTTTCAGAACTCTGGAAATTAACCAAAGCCTAATAGTCCAGGGAGAATTTACACAAACAAATGTTGACAGTTCAGTAAGAAGTCTCTGTGGTGTTGTGATTTCTAGCTCCCTCTCCCCACATCTGTGGTGGCTTTGAAAACCAAAGGCTTCCTGATCACAGTAGCTGTGAAAGCCAATAGCTTAGAGGGCATGGGAAGAATCAGAATGTACTGGAATTCCCCAATAAGTCCTAGACCATAGAATTTTCACTGTTTACTTTGTTTGACAGTGTCAGTAGGAAAAACAATAACCCTCAAAGATACCCTTCGTAATTCCCAGAACCTGTGCGTATGTTATTGTACATGGCAAAGGGTTTTATAGATGAGATTAAGAATTTTGGAGGGGAAACATATTTTGCATTGTTCAGGACTCAGAGTGGGCTTAATGTAAACGATAATACTTATAAGAAAGAGGAAAGAGGGTTAGATTCAGAGAAGGATGTGATGATAGAAGCAGGGGTTGAACCAGTGTAGCCATGAACAAAAGAATACAGCCTGCCTCATTAACATGGGAAAGGCAAAGAATAGAATCTCCTACAGCCTGTGGAAGGAAAAAAGATCTACCAATAACTTGATTTTAGCCAAGATTTATTTTAGACTTCTGATCATAAGACCTTTAGGTAACAAACCTATGTTCTTTTAAGCCATTAATTTCATAGTAAGTGTTACAGCAGCAACAGGAAAGTGAGATTTTGATACCTGAATGTGGGGTTCTGGCTTTGGCAAGTGGACAGAGGTTAGTATCATTCTGAGAAGAGCAACAGAAAAAAGCCTAGATTTCCTTGAAAAGACAGTATAAATGTAGATACTAACAGCTCTGCTAGTCAGAATTCAAAGTGAGGACCATGCTAGAGAAAATATTATCTTAAAGAACATTTAAATCATCATAAACACACTGTTGATATAAATATTAATGTTAAAGGTGCGCTAAGGATGAGGGCTTAAAAGGAAATGAGGACTGTGTCACTGAAAACTAAGGAGACTCATTGTTATATAGAAAAAACTTTTGCAGAATCATGTTCTACAGTTATGTGGAATACAGAACTTGCATTCAGTAAGTTGTGAGTTTAGCTAAGATTTCTGAGCAGTGTTTCTTCTTGCTGCCTTTAGTAAAATGTGACAGGAAAGAGATAAATTGAGGAGATAAATTGTTATGTAAAAAGAACCAGGATTTCATGATATGAAAAATTATCAGCCTATCCTTGCTAAACATGCTAAATTTAGAAAACTGACAGTGAGGAAAGTGTGTTCTGAAGAAAAATCGAGACTTTCTTTTCTTCCTAGGATCAAAAAGCAGAATACTCAATCACATAGAAGGCTCTTTGAAGAGATTAGGCATGTGACTCTTGGATCTACTCAGCGATCTCAGCAAATGAAAGAACACTAGATAATAACTTGAATCCACACAAAGACATAAAGAACACCAAAGAAATTTATATTTGTATATATAAAAGGCAATATAAATGTAGTGTGGATGTTACACTATTCTGCCTAAAAGACAAATACATAAATTAATAATTATATAAATGTGTTGGGTTAATTATGTATAGATAAATAATTTGTATAGAATTAATAACATAAATGTGGCATGAGGGAAAGGAGCTATACTGGACCAGAGCTCTTATACAGTATTAAAATTAAGTTAATATTAATCTGAACTATATTATTTTAATTTAAGATGTTCACTAGACTAACAGACATCTATAGAAATCTCCACTAAACAATAACAGAATACATTGTCTCCTCGAGTAACATAGAATATTTTCCAGGATGAAGCATAGAGGAGACCATAAAACAAACCTCATTTAAAATTAAAATTATGGAAACCATCCAAAGTATGTTCTTCAAACACAATGGAATGAAATTGTAAATTAATAACAAGAGTAAATTTGGTAAATTCACAAGTATTTGTAAGATTTTTTTTAGATTTTATTTATTTATTTACTTATTTGACAGAGAGAAACACAGCTGGAGAGGGAACACAAGGAGGGAGAATGAGAGAGGGAGGAGCAGGTTTCCTGCCAAGCAGGGAAATGCCTAGCCTGATGCCTGGCCAGTCCCTGGACTCTGGGATCATGACCTGAGTAGGTGCTTAATGAGGGAAGCATCCAGAAGCCCCCAAAGTTAAACAATACACTCCTAAATAATGAAAGGCTCAGAGAAGAAATCACAAGGGAGATAAGAAAATACTTTTAGATGAATGCAGAAATGCATAGTTGGTTTAATATATGAAAATCAATCAATATTATACATATTATTAATATAATGAAGAAAATATGATGGTGTCAATAGATTCAGAAAAAAATTAACAAAACAAATATTCTTTTTACAATAAGAGCAGATAATAAATAGGGGATAGTTAGCAGGTAACTTCTTCAACCTTATAAAGGGTATCAACAAAAAAACTCAGAGTATATAGCATGCTGAATATTGAAAAACTGCTTTCACCCTAGGAACAACACAAAGATATTTGTTCTCACCATTACTATTCATACTTGAACAAGAGCTTCTATACAAGGAATTAAGCCTGAAAATGAAATGAGCCACTCATTAAAGAGGAAGAAGTAAAACTATTTCTGCATATAGATAACATGGTATAAAATATAGAAAATCTCAATCCACAGCGAAACTATTAAATGTGAAAAGGAAATTCAGTAAATTTGCAGTTTCCAAGATCAATATATAGAAGTAAATTGTGTTTGAATACATGAGTAATGAAAAATCAGAAAGGAAAATTACAAAATAATCCCACTTTAAAACTTTCCAGAGGGGTGCCTGGGTGGCTCAGTTGGTTAAGCCACTGCCTTTGGCTCAGGTCCTGATCCCGGAGACCCAGGATCCAGCCCTCCATCAGGCTCCCTGCTCGGCGGGAAGCCTGCTTCTCCCTCTCTCACTCCCCCTGCTTGTGTTCCCTCTCTGGCTGTGTTTCTCTCTGTCAAATAAATAAATAAAATATTTAAAAAAACAAAACAAAACAAAACTTTCCAGATAGCATTTTACAGAAACTGACAAACTGATCCCAAAATTCATATAGAAATTCAAAGGCCCTGAAAAAAACAAAACACTCTTGGAAAAGAACAAAGTTGTAGGACTCACAAATTCCTATTTCAAAACTTCCTACAAAGCTTCAATAGCTAAGATAGGGTGTTACTGTCATAAGGTTAGGCATGTAGACCAGTGAAATAAAACTGAGAGTTCACAAATAAACGCTCATGTATGTGGTCAATTAATTTTTGACAAAGGTGCCAAAATAATTCACTAGGTGAAAGAACAGTCTTCTCAACAAATGGTGCTGGTTATGCACATGAAAAATAATAAAGTTAGATCACTTCATCTCACCATTTGCAAAAATTAAGACTGGATCATAGACCTGGATATCAGACCTAGTATTGTAAAATTCTTAGAATAAAACAGAAATAGAGCTTTATGACCTTTTTCACTGGGCAATGGTTTCTCAGATATTATACAAGCAACAAGAGAAAAAAGTAAATTAGATTTATTCAAAATTTACAATTTTTGTATTTCAAAAATACCATTAAATAAGTGGAAAACAACCCATAATGCAAGAAAATATTTGTAAAACATATGTTATTATAAGGGATTTGTACAAGAATTTTTAAAGAAATCTTTATCTCAACACTAAAGAGTCAAATAATGCAAGTTGAAAATGGATAGTGAGTTGAGTAGACATATCTGCAAAGAATATATACAAAGGGCAGTAAGTATTTGAAAATATGCTCAACACCATTAGTTATTAGACAAAATGGAAATTAAACCACATGAAATATCACTTCACACTCACTAGAATAGCTGAAATAAAAAAGATAATATCAAATTTTTGATGAGAATCTGGAAAAATTGGAATACTCTTACACTGCCAGTGAGATTGTAAATTGGTAATTCACTGTGAAAAGTTGGAGGTTCCTCAAAATATAAACACAGACTTACCATGTGACCTAGCAACGCCACTCCTAGGTATATGCCCAAGAGTATTGAAAACATGTCAAACTTGTACATGACATTTTCACAGCAGAATTATTCATAATAACCAAAATGTGAAAAAAAATGTCTATCACTTGATGAATAGGTCTTAAAATTGTATCCATGGGCACCTGGGTGACTCAGGTGGTTAAGTGATTGCCTTTGGTTCCGGTCATGACACCTAGGGTGTCCTAGGACTGAGTCCTAGGACTAAGTCTCACACTGGGCTTCCTGCTTAGTGGGGAGCCTTCTTCTTCCTCTGATCCTCCCTCCTCTTCTGCTCTCTCTCTTTCACTCACTATCTCTCTCTCAAATAAATAAATAAAATCCTTAAAAAATCATAATATATCCATACAATGGAATATTAACTCTGCAAACAAAAGGAATGCAATATGGTGACACTTGCATAATTCTGTTAATATACTAAAAAACTATTAAATTGTACACTTTAAAAGAAGGAATTTATGGTACAGGCATTACATCTCATTAAAGTCATTATTTCAAAATTAGCCATCAGAGCTTTAAGTTATACGAGATTTGACCCCAAGTCCTGCTTTTAACTCTGTAGAATTCACTACCATGTCAGTAACCTAAAGTCAAAAATGGATAAATCATCTTTATTTAGAAAATGAAAAGTGTAGGTAATCTCCATTCCTTCCATTTCTTAATAATATGGTGATATGAATGACTTAGCTCCAAGTCCTGTTCAATTTAGTTTTGAAAGTTTTAATATGATCAAATAATTATTTTAGATTTCAATTTTAAATAATCAAAGTATTCATATTAGGAGACAGTATGATTCTGTAATTCTACAGTATGTAATTCTACAGTAATCTATAGTATGATACTGTAATTCTACATTGAAAAATCTAGTTGAAGCTTATCTAAGTGAACGAATGAAAGTATAGATTATTTTACTTTTGTCCATGAAAATGTTTTCTGAACTTTTAAAATGCTTAGTTTTACAGATTCACATTCAGCTTTCCTCCTGAATCGTGAACATTGAGAAGTTTAGAAAAAATGTTGGCATGTAGCTATTTTAGTTTGAGGATATCCATTTGTAAACTGACATACATTTAATGGACCTTATTTTTTCTTCAGTTTCAGATTCTTTGCTTGTTTACTTATTTGCTTATTCAGTCAGAGACACCTAAAATCACATGCCATCAGTTCTTGTTAACTGGAAGTATTATGTAGGAATGTGGTAAAGCCTTTCTCCTATTAATTTAGTCTCTGATTATTTCATTCATATCTGGTGGACCAATTAGTCTAAACAATGTAGGCTAAACAATGTAGGCCCAACCCACAGAAAAGTAGTGAAAAATAATAATTCAGATTCCTACATATTTTATTTTTGAAAATTACACAAATCTCCCAAATAACAAGAGAGTCAACAGAGTGGCAGAAGATCATTCATGGTCTCATTTTAATTTATCTCTCCCTTCCTTTGTCCCCTTAGTCAATCATTCTTTCTTTTTTTTTTTTTTAAGATTTTATTTATTTATTTGAGAGGCAGAATGAGCAAGAAAGAGAGAGCACAGGAGCAGGGGCAGAGAGAGAGGGGGAAGCAGGCTCCCCTGCTGAGTAGGCAGGCCAAAACAGGACTCATTCCCAGGACCTGGGATCCTAGCCTGAGCCAAACGCAAACACTTACCTGACTGAGCCCCCCAGACGTGCCGTTAGTCAATCATTCTTGTGAAAAAGATGAACACTAAGTTTCAGTTTACATTTTGCCAAATTGTCCCAAACCAGAAAGTAATAGATCCAGGATGAAAATGACCTTGGCAATATATCTCTGATGTGAATGACAGAGCAGTATCCTTAATCATATAACCCAGCTATATTTTCATATTTAGTAAGAGAAACACAGGAGATCATAGCAGTTTTCACATTCCATGGTAGTAGTTTTCAAAGGGAAGCCATATTCCCCGTCCTAAAACTCACACTTTAAAGGTTTATTTGCATAAATGTTTAATTTTTTATTATTTTTTAAGATTTTATATATTCATTTGACAGACAGAAAGAGAGAGACACGAGCAAGGGGAGTAACTGCCAGAGGGAGAGAAGGGAGCCTGATGCAGGGCTCAATCTCAGCAGCTAAGATCATGACCTGAGCTGAAGACAGATGCCCAACAGACCGAGCCATCCAGATGCCCCTGCATAAGCCTTTTAAATTTCAGCAAAGTTAAATATAATGAGCCACTCCAGGGGATGGGCCAGATATATCTTAATTTATGAAAATGCTTACGCATACATTTGTATATAAAAGGAAAGGAAGGAATCAAAAGCAAATGAGTAGAATCAAATTTCTCTTCCATCTATTCAAGACAAAAAGTGAAATTTAAAGAACAAACAAAACCCAAGGTGAGTACAAGAAAAGAAATAATAAAGACCGGGGCAGAAATAAATGATGTAGAGACTAAAAACTATTTAAAAATTAATGAAATAAAGAGCTGGTTCTTGTAAAGATAAAAACAATTGAGAAACCCTTAACCAGACTCATTAAGGAAAAAAGATAAAGGGCCCCAAATAAAATTAAAAATGAGAGAGAGGAGAAGTAACAATTGACACAACAGAAATACCAAGCGTTATAAGAAAATACTAAGAAAAATTATATGTCAACAAACTGGACAACCTAGAAAAAAAATGAATAAATTCCTAGCAATGTACAATCTTCTGAAGTGAAATAAGAAAGAAACAGAAAATCTGAACAGGCTGACTACAAGTAATTAAATTGAATTGGTAATCAAGAAACTACCAAAAAATTAAAGTTCGGGACAAGATAGATCCACAAATGAGGTCTACCAAACATTTAAGCAAGAGTTAATATCTATTCTCCTCAAACTATTCAAAAAAAATTAAAAATGGAGGAAAGCTTCTTTTTATTCTATGAGGCCAGCACTACACTGATTACAAAATTGGACAAAGATGCCACAGAAAAAGAAAATCAGAGGCCCATATATTCTGATAAACATAGATGCCAAAATCCTCAACAAAAGATTAGCAAAATGCACACACAAATATATTAACAGATCATTCACTACAATCAAGCGTGATTTATTCCTTGGATGCAAGGATAGTTCAATATTCACAAATTAATCAATGTCATACACCACACCAAAAAAATGAAAGCTAAAAATCTTATAATCATCTCTATAGATGCAATAAAAACACGACACAATTCAACTTGCATTTATGATAAAAATCAATTTCTACACATCAACAACAAACTCACAGAAAGATAAATTTAAAAATAAAACTATTTATATCTGCAATAAAAATAAAAAAGCCTAGGAATTAACTTAACCAAAGAGATGAAAGTTGTACACTCTATAAGCTATAAAACAATGGTGAAAGAAATTTAAAATGGCACAATCAAGTGGAAAAATATTCCATGCTTATTCATGGACTGGAAGAATTAATATCATCAAAATGCCCATATTACCCAAAGAAATATACAGATTTAATGCATTCCCTATCAAAATACCAACAACATTCTTCTCAAAACTAGACCAAAAAATTGTAAAATTTATATGGAACCACAAAAAATGAATAGCAAAAGCAACCCTGAGAAAGAAGAATATAGCTGGAGGTACCACACTGTTGGATTTCAAGATATACTACAAAGGTTTGTTAATCAAACCAGTATGATACTGACACAGACATATAATTCAACAGAACAAAATAGAGACTCAAGAAACAAACCTATATTTATACAGTCAATTTATCAAAGGAGGCAAGAATACACAATGAGGAAAAGAGAATCTTTTCAATAAATGGTGCTGGGATAATTAGACAGCTACATAGAAAGTAGAAGAAATAAGGAAGGAAGGAAGGAAGGAAGGAAGGAAGGAAGGAAGGAAGGAAGGAAGGAAGGAAGGAAGGGAGGGAGGGAGGGAGGGATATAATATAGAAATATAATATGATCCAATAATTCCTCTATTGGGTATTTACCCAGAGAAGTGAAAGCATTAACTTGAAAAGTTATATGCAACCCTATGTTTATTGCAGCACTATTTATAATAGCTAAGACAGGGAAGCAATCCAAGTGTCCATCAATAGACAAATGGTTGCAGAAATGTGGTATATATTCTATGGAATATTATATAGCCACAAAAGGGTAATATTGTGCCATTTGAGACAACTTAGATGGACCTAAAGAGTATTATGTTAAATGAAATGTCAGACAATGAATGAAAAAATTTTGTATGATTCCATTCATACATGGAATATAAAAAATAAATAAACAAAAAAATCAGAATAAGAAGCATAAATGGAGATAAATTGGTGGTTATCAGAGGGGAGGAGTTTGGGGTGACCAAATGAGTGAAAGGGAGTGGGAGATTCACCAGTTATGGAATAACTCACTGATGGGAATGAAAAGCAAAACATAAGAAGTGTAGTCAATGATATTATAATAGTGATGTAATGGGGCAGATGATGACTATACTTGTGAGCACAGCACAATGTGTAAACATGTCAAATCACTGTTATACACCTGAAATTAAGTCAGCTTGGTGTGTCATCATACTCACACAAAATTTTTTGATGAAATTTAATCAACTACTAAGTCACTGCACTTGGTCCCAATTTGTTCAAACAGGATTTTTTTAGATAAATAATGAAGTGAGAAATGGATGTGGAACTAGGGTTTTGAATGCAAATTTTGTAAGTGGCATGTGTTAGGTATTGACCCAGGCCCAGTCGGTTACCATGTACCTAGTAATAAAAGCAATAAAAATAATACAAGCATTATTGTGCACTTCCTCTGTGTTAGGCCGGTGTGAAGCTCACTGTATGTTGTATTTTGTTGAAATTATGTTATAGTCCTATGAGGAAGGTGCAAAGAGACGTAGAAGGAAGGAAAGAGACTTAGAAGAGTGAAATATTCAGCCCAAATAAGAAAGACATGACTTGAGCAGAGATTGATAGCAAATTCTTGGCAACCATATTGCTTATTGTTAATGTCATTAACCTTTAGGTGCCTTGTCTGCAAAATGCATTGGAAAATGCATACTTCAAATTACTTAAGGAAAGATCAGGTAAGGTTGTGTATGTAGAGAATAGTTAAATGTAGATGAATCAAGATGAGGGATTTAAAATTATACCTCATTAAATACTAAGAGATAAAAGCCCAATCACTATGAAGCACAATTATAAAATGATATTGTTGTATAACACTATCATAAATCTTTTATAGAAGAACACATTTAGTGTCACATATTTGGATCACTTCCCAGAAGAGAGTGCTAAAATAATAGAACTTTATTTCCTCTGTTGATGGATCCAAACATCAGATGCTTGGTTGTTATTCAGGGTTTCTCAGAGAACATGATGCTCTAATGATAATATGGCAAGCCTAATTCCAAATGTCCCTGGAAACTCTGAGACCAAAAGCATGAATACTATAAGCCACACCCAGAGGAGCAGCTGGGAGTTTCTTAAGGATGGCTTTCTTTTAATGGCTTTCTTTTGCTGTCTTTCCAAGGCTGAAATCTATTTCACATTTGTGTTTTTTTACCTAATTAATTTCGTTAAGAGTCTGTAACTGGATTTTCCATTAGGACTGATGCCTGCCTAAGTCATTGTGCTGAGCACAGGCTCCTGAAGGGCTATGTTTTTCAAGTGTTAAAATGTTTATTTTTCCTCATCATGCCCATTTGTATCAGCAAACCAGGCCCATCACAGTTATTAAACATGCAGAGTCAAAAGAAATGTCTTGTCCTTCTTTTTTTCAGCCCACATTTTCAGTGGTCAGTTGCTTCTTTTCTCTGGGAAGGTTGTATTTTGACCTCTCATCTTGAAACATATCTCAGATGTTCCTTGTTCATTGCAGAAATTCTAAGGTTTTTACTCTAGGGAATATTGGAGTATTTGGGTTGTCCACCAATTCAGCTGTGATAAAAGGTGATTATTTTATATCCTTTGCTATTGCTGTTGTCAGAATGAAGGCTTACTTATCATAGATCTGTTAGCCTCTTCACTGTTTAAGCTAAGCACACAGGAAGAAGTGAGCCTCTTTCTGTTTTTTAAGCAAATCAAAATTTCATACATTGAATAAAAGAAGAAAATTGAGAACACATTTATATCTGTCTTGCTGAAAACACATTCCAGGTCTAAATTTCCATACCAATCAAACAATTACAATTACATTCTCCTAGGGAATGTAGTAAGAAAAAATCCTTTCAAAAATCTCACTCTGCATTGATTTAGGAACAAAGTAAAGTTGTTCAGACATTGATAAATAGATTTTTGGTTTTATAAAACCACAAAGTGCAGAGGTCTCCAAGGGCACACCCTGAGCCACAGTTTAAGTTTGAGCATCCCCAAGGCCATTCTCCTATTTATAATGTGCTAGAACTCACAGAACTCAGACAAGCCATTCTATTCTCAGTTACAGTTTATTACAGCAAAAATATACAATACAGATTGTAATCAGCCAAGGTAAACTTCAAAGGGGACAGAGTCCAGGAGTGAAAGAACAAAAAGTCTTCTTAACTTGTCTGAATGAGCAAAAAGCATAAGGGGATCAGATATCAACCACAAGATCCTTAACACATTCATTAATTGAGCATAATTGTTTTTTCTATATATTTGTTTGACACTATTTTAGTAGTGTGTGTTCTTCATTTTCCTGTCCTTTTAAGAGATATTTATCTTGCTTTTTAACTTAAAAATCCTTTTTTATCATTATACTTCAGTAATCTAACTGAACAGCTATTCTGAAGAATACTGATAAGGATGTGGGAGAAGGGATATTCTAACAGAAAAAGATTCATAGGGAAGTGTCCACTGTCTATAGAAGTACTGAACTGGGGGTGCTTGGGTGGCTCAGTTGGTTAAGCGACTGCCTTCGGCTCAGGTAATGATCCTGGAGACCCGGGATCAAGGTCCACATCGGGCTCCCTGCTCAGCGGGAAGCCTGCTTCTCCCTCTCTCACTTCCCCTGCTTATGTTCCCTCTCTGGCTGTATTTCTCTGTCAAATAAACAAAATCTTTAAAAAAAAAAAAAGAAGTACTGAACTGAAGTAGTGACTATTATTATTTCTTTACTAAAACTGAAAGTTTTCAAGGGCAGAAAATCTCACTTAATATTCTTGACAGCCTCTGCTATTATATCCAGAATGGTAATACTGCAATGTTTAAGTTAACAGGAAAATAGATTATCTTCAAGGATCTTTTTTAAAAAACCAAACACTTAAAATTTATGACTCCTGAAGTGTTTTAAATACATAAAAAGCCTTTGCTCTTCAAGTCTATCCTATAAATTTTTGTCAGCAATTTTCCAACCTATTTGTCAGAAAAGCAACTTGACATGTTGCCATTCTAACCACCAGGGATCAGAGTCCCTCTTCTGTCATGCAGGTGTGATATGAGAACAAAATATCATAGACTATATGCCAAACATCTCTTTTTACCTTAAAGCTGTATTTTTCCTTTTAGTGCAAATAATATTGGAACCAGCATTATATATAAAAGGACTAGGCAAAATTGCTTATGTACTATTCATAATTTGAGTACAGGACTTATTGAAAAGTTTAAATAACTCTTCTACTTTTGCTACCTTGCTTACAAAGACATACCTGGAAGTTTCATGTCTTGGTGACAGTGACATTATGCCCTTTTATAAGTAAAAATAACTCTGGTCCAGGCAGTTGAGGGTGAAGGGTACGATGCAGAGACCACAGTGAACTATTTATTTCTTAGTGTTCAGCAGTTTAACAGAAAAAGGGTACACTACACAACTGAAAAAGCATGAACGGAATAAGATACAGACAGAGAAACCAGGTAGAAGAAATAAAGGCTGAAAGGTTGACAGGCTTGAGGCCATCTGTCTGTGAAAGCAAAGTGGGTGCTGTGGTGTGAGGCTCTGAAGTGTGGGGGCTGTTCAAGCATCAGAATTCTAGAAGCCAAGGCACGTGGAGCACTGTCAGAGCTGGGAAATGAAGCCTTACAAAAGCACCTCATGTTTAGGTAGAAGGCAAATCAGTCTGTGATTAATGGAGTCATTGTTCATGTCCAAGGAGAAAGACTCACCATATTGATGTGCTGGAGAAAACCAATAGACACCATAATGAGAGCTGTGTGTGTTATGAGAGGTGCAGTATGTATGTATTCAGAACCTGAACTGTGTGTAAATTTGCATTCATAGAGGCATCTTGTGCAACAGCCCACTGAGCCTGAGCTTGAGCCTGGCTTCTGGAAAAAGCCCTGAGTTGTCATGGCAACTGCTTCCTTGAACACTAGCATCCATGTCTGCTGCCTGCTGGCTCTGACTTAAATGATTTGAATTTTTTTTAAACATAAATCGATTGTACAATAAAACTTAAAGATTGCTGTGATTTGTACCATAATTTCTCTGGAGGTTTTTTCCTTATAGATGGAAAAAGGAAAAAAATTATTTTAGGTAAAAATTTTGTTTTTAAAAAAATATCATATGTGTGCTTACACATTAATTCCTTAATGTATTCCTTTTCTTACTTACCATTGCCTACTGTAAAGTGAAGTTAAAGGTCTTATCAGGGGACCATCAGAATATGCCTGGGGCAGAAGGCTCTCTGCTACCCAGAGGCTTGGCTGGAGTAGAAGCTGGTTGTATCCACCAAATCCCAGAGTCAGGGTTGGGTGCTTGTTTCTGCAGGGAGTGCCTTTGTTACTGCCTTTTTTTGTAGGTAATTCCTCTCTCTCATTGTAGATGGAGGAACTATGGTGCAAAGTGTCAAAAGAAGTCTTCCTGTTCAGGCATGCTTCCTGAGGCTGTGTGACTTCTCTCCCATACTATGTCTGTCAGTGTGAAGCTGGTTCCCAGGAGATCCCTCCTTTCAATCCCATTTTTCCCTCCAATGTGGGCTGGAAGTGCCTCATGTTGGAGTCAGTGGTGGACTCAGAAGTTCCTTGACCTTCAGGCATCCTCCCTGTACGTTCATCCAAGAAGGGACCACACCACTGTCTCCACTTGTGCTCTGACCATGCAATGCTTTGTAGTAAAGCAAGTTACTTTTGCTCACAATAATAATTTTCAGTTGGGGCCAAACCACACCATCTCAGAAATGTTTAGGGGTTGATTCATTTGCTGAGCCTTCTCCCAGAAGGCTTGGAGAGGACTGCCAATCTTGCCAAGGTATTGTTACTGCACAATTTGACTGTGGGCAGAGTTTGAGATGCTTATGTCCAGCAGCTAGGCACAAGCTTAACTCTGCCATCACTCTACTAAATATTCTTTATTATTCCATTTTGCATATAAGAAAAGGACACTCATAGAGGAAAGGGCAGAAGCAGGACTCTCAAACTCACATTGAACTCATATTGGCTAAGTATCAAAGTCACTGCTGCCCTCTGGGGCCCTGTGACCAACATGTGCAGGCTGTGGTGTGCCAATGTTCCTATCAGAAGGTGAAGGACAGGTTCAGCTGTGGAGAAGAGGGCACAATGCCCTGTGGGAAGGGAGCTGTGGGCAGCATGATGGGCATGCTGTGGGAGAGAGCTTTGGGCAGCATAAAGCCTTTCTCTGAGAAATGTGAACAGTTGGTGCAACCACAACCCCTTTCATCTCCAACTATTTAAAACCTTTCCCTACAAGAGTATCTGTCACCAGTAGCTAGTAACCCTTTTATTCCTTTCTTTCTTTTTTCCTTTTTCTTTTTTTTTTTTCAGGTTGTTCCTTTCTTAAGGGGAGCATTAACATCACAGCAGAGCACACCAAGGAGAGATTCCAAGAGCAGAAGGGTAGCCCTGACTTGATAACTGTTAACAGAGAAGGAGGAAGAGAACACTGCTTCTGGAAAGAAAAATGATCCAGAGTCAAGGAAATGAGCCTGTATCCTGCCGAGACTCACCAGACTGTGAGAAGAAGTGAGGAAGGAGGTGGCAGGCAGAGCAAGAGGGAGGTGATCAGCTGCTCTGCTAAATTCCTGAGCATGAACATCTTTCACACTTGCCTCACCATCTAATCCTTTCCAAAGCTCCACAGGAAATTGGATAATCTGAGTCTTTAAGCAAGAACTGAGGCTCCAGGGAACCAAGAAGTGATCCCAAGGGCAGACACTAGAAAATGAGGACACAGACCCTAATGTATGCCTGCTGCTTGTCAAGCTCCTACCAGGCCCACCAGCCATTCCACTTTGGTGACAAATACCAGTTGGACTGACAGGAGAGGGAACCTCTGCTCAGTTATAGGACATGGAGGAGGAGAAGAAGAAGATAAATAAAATAATAATAATAAAAAAAACACTTGGGGCAAGACTCCCTTGTTAGAGAGAGGACAGAGGTAGAGGGTCCTTCTGATATAGTGGGAGTAACCATATAGAGTATTCTAGGAAAACCAAGACTCTGGCAAGAAATGTAAAATGGAAAAGGAAAGGAGGGCCCAGGAATGAGATTATTGGCATTTATTGATGTGGGAAGCAAAGGAAAATGAAAAATTAAATTTCCTTACTACCTATAGCCCACTGACAAGACCTTGAAACAGGCAGAGTATATTCATCTAGGAACTCAGCTGCCTTTATGTTAATACTTTGTTAAGGGCAAAAGGCAATCTTAGCCTGACCCACAGGGTCCTGTAAGTCCACTTTAACATATAAAAATTCATTTGGAAACTTTCTTTATAACCAACCACCAAGATACATGTTGGTAATCATCACCAAACATGTGACCTACCAACATACATCCAAAGGGTCTCATGACTAAGACTTTATTAGACAGTAATAAATGACTTTTTCTTAACAATAACTATACCCCCCAAAAGTCCTGGAAAACTTGCCTCCAAAATTTCTTAGATACTTATGCTCTCCATAACCCCCTCCCAAACTGAAAGTATACAGTGAGCCACTCTTCATGACCCCAGTGCAGCTCTTTCTGCCCATGTGTCCTGTCCACATGCTTTAATAAAACCATTTTTTTGTACCAAAGATGTCTCAAGAATTCTTTCTTGGCAGTCGACGTTGAACTCTAACATCTTTACTACATCTTTTATGATAACCAGAATGCAAATAGATGAATATGAAAGAGAAGGGAGAAATCCTACGAAGGTCAGTGAGCCTGTGGAACTCAAGGGCTAAGGCTTATGCTATGGAGACTGTAGGTAAGGAGGACAGGAAATGATTTTTAGAGATGGAAGCACCCCCCACTCCATACAAAAATGTTGGATCCAGAGAGAAACAAGCAAGGGCAGGAAGAATAGATTTGGGAGCCATCAATCAGCTGATCATTTAAAATGCCTGGGAGAGGTGCTATTTCCAGAGAGCTAGGTGTGTTCTCAAGGAGGAGAATGTCAACTAAGGAACAGTTTTCTGATGTGTTGAGAAATCTCAGTTTTAGGATGTTTAGCATGATCTCTGACTTCTACCCACTGAACATGATTATCATCCTCCTCCCAGTATTAAAGATCAAAAATGTCTGCAGATATTTTCAAATGTTCTCTAAGAGAGCAAAGTCATCTCCAAGTGAGAACTCTGGCTGTAGAGAATTCCACCAAATGGATGAGCTATTATTTATTAAATAGTCACATGTTACAGCACTCTCAAGTCATTTACAACACTTCTCTGCAGTGAGCAGTTTGACTATACATACTTCTTATTATTTAGATAAGCTCTTAGAAAGGGAATTGCTGTTATTCTTAAGACTTTCACACTTATTTCCAAAGAGTAAGGAAGAAAGAATTCAGTTGTAGAGGATGCACAAGAGACTGAGAAACACAAGGCAAGGAAAGTATTTGAAACAAAGAAATTTGAGCTTGAGAGTGTTGGAACCCCAGTGGACAACAGGTAGTGAAAATCTTTGAGGTGGGATGTGACTACTCAAAAGAGTGTTTCTGTGATGCTGACAACTGAGTCGCAGCCATCCAGGCAAGAGATGCTATGGAGAGCAAATCAATAGATTCTAGGTATTAATTCAGTCAAATGACTACCTACCACCTTAGTAAAAATTCCTTGGTAGTCCCTAGATTACCTTTGAATTCCCCACTTCTAATGTTCTTTTTGTTTGTTTAAAATAAATGGTAGGATCCTGCCCTTCAAATCATTATATTAATGGGGTTGTGGCCTCTTTCAGGCTTGGAAGGAGGCCTTCCTCAGATAAACTTCCTTCTGGTTATTCAGAAACCCATTTTTCACCAGAATAGAGGGTGAGGTATCCACACAGATGTCTGAAAGGATAATGTGGGATGAGAGGAATGCTTAGGTGATGAATGGAATGGAAGAAGGGAGAAATTGTGAGAATTTAAGGAAACTCATGAAGCAGAATATATGACATAAGCTTATTCTAAGGAGAGAAGAGTCAGAAATGAAATGTTTAGATCATTCACTTTAAAAAAAATATGACATATACTTATTCCATAAACTTTAAGGTGTTTGTGGATAAAAATTTGGTTCAGCATAAGCTACATAGTACTTGTCACTGAATTCCACTATGTGCTGAAATAGCTATCTTTCCTTTATAAACAAAAATAAGGAAGATTTTGAACATTAATATTTCTAAAGGAATCAGCCTTGCACATTTTATCTGTGTAAATTTAATTTCCTAGAATAAATCAAACACTTTAAAGATGCCTGGTAGAGACTTTATTCAAATTAGTCCTTCTGAACATGAACATTAATTAGCTAAAAATATTCAGAGAAAAAATAGGAATATGGAAAAAATTGTCATCTCAGTCCTTGAAAAACAGTCGTAGGAAAGATGAAAAATAGTTGTAGGAAAAATAGTTGTAGGAAAGATGAAAAGGGGCCATCTTTAGTTAGGCATAAGTGCAAAATTATAGCATTGGATGAAGAAATGATTTTATTCTCTCAGCAAGCTTCAGCAGCTGGAACTCACATTCTTGCCTCCCTCTGTAATTCTACATCTTACAATCAACTACAAGTTATATAAACTGATCTGAATGCATTTTTTAAAGATAAGAACCCAATTAAATATGAAAGTGAACATTTAAATAATCTACTCAAATGTGATTAAAATCCTAACCGCAACTTAAATATAAGGAATTTCTTGTGCTACATTACGCATAGGTGAGAATTCATTTCTAACATTAGCTCATATGTTAATTGCTTTTTCTTTAAAAAAATAATCTATTTTACATAAAATATGCATTTCTCATGTTAATTATAAATTTCTTTAAACCTCTAAACTGCAGTAAAATTGGCTTTCCCCCAACTAACTTTATTAACTTAGGTCAAGATCTTCCTCCATATTGTTTTTCCTTAATTAATAACAACTTTAAGATGTGTAAGATTAATGGAAGGTGATATGGCAGACTTGTAATTACTTCCCTGTCAATACTTTAAACATAAATTATTGTAAACACAAATCTCCTGTAAGTGTGCATTATCTGCAATTTTTTTCCTAAACATCACTAAAATGGATAAGCTATGATTTATAATATATTTATTGCCTTATTTGATGTTTATTAACAAGGGATTTATGCATCTTTTCACTTTGGTTGCTTTGCTTGGAAAGAATAATGTAAATAAATTTAGATACACATTAAAAATAATTTTACAATTAATTATATTCATTTTCACAATGACTTGCAATAAGCAGGAAACAAAGAGTGATTATCCTACTGTGATATTTTTCCAAAAGGCAAATATATCATTTGTAACTGGCTATGCAAGTTTGAATTTATAGTAATAATTACTGAAAAAAAAACTTTAAATTTTACTTCCTTAAGAGAAGCCATATTTGCCTTTTCTTTCAAAGAAATGACTTATGACATAAAATCCTAGTCTTTAACTGGTTGGAGATTGAGGAAAGATGAAAGCTGACAGTTATACAGCATTGTAAAATCTCTCTGCATTAAAATGCCCCAAAATGGCCCAGAAAGACCACCCTTTTTTTTTTCATATCCAAATGTATGAGAGTTCAAAGAATGCCCAATTTCTCCTTGTTTTTTTTTTCTCACCAACCCAATTTCATGAACTTCGTTCATTGATTTATGTAATGTGAGTGGAAAACACAGTGTATACATGCCTTACTTATTTTTTAAAATATGCCATACTTATTAAGGACAAAAGCCAGGAAACAATCTGGTTGAATCTCAAAGAAGTATGTTGATTAAAAAAAAGAAAAAAGCCAATCTAAGAAGCTTACATACTGTGTGATTCCATTTATATAACCTTGAAATGACAAAATTACAAAAATGGAGAACAGATTAGTGGCTTCCAGGGGTTAAGGACAGGTTGGAAGGGAATGAAACCATAAAAGGACAAGGACAGCACAAAGAATTCTTGTGAGGATGGAAATGTTCTATATCTTGACTGCATTAATGCCAATGTCCTGATTTTCTTGTGCTATGCTTTTGTGAGCTATTACTACTGAGGGAAATGGGAAAAGGGGACATGAAGATTCCAAATTATTACTATTTTTTAAATTTTTATTTATTTATTTGACAGAGCGAGAGCACTAACAGTGGTAAAGGCAGATGGAGAAGCAGACTCCCCACTGGAGCCCAATACGGAGTTTGATCCCAGGACCCCAGGATCATGACCTTAACCAAAGGCAGTCACTTAAACCAACTGAGCCACCAAGATGCCACAAGATTCCAAATTATTTCTTACACAACTGCGTGTGAATCTACAGTTGTCTCAAAATGAAAATGTTTAGCTAAAAAAAAAATCTGTATGATGGAAAAAATTAAGGAGAAATTAAGATTTCCAGACAAAATTTAGGAAATCCGAAGTCAGAAGATCAGCTGAGCAAGAAGTGTTTAAAATTTTCAAGCAAATAAGAAATGATATGAGGAAGAATTAGATCCACATAAAGATCTACAAAAGGTGGGGTGCCTGGGTGGCTCAGTGGTTTAAAGCCTTTGCCTTCAGCTCAGGTCATGATCTCAGGGTCCTGGGATGGAGGCTCCCATCAGGCTCTCTGCTCAGCAGGGAGCCTGCTTCCTCCTCTCTCTCTGCCTGCCTCTCTGCCTACTTGTGATCTCTCTCTCCATCAAATAAATAAATAAAATCTTTAAAAAAAAAAAAGATCTACAAAGGGAAAAAAATTAAGGTAAAATAAAATCTAATTGAATGTGAGTTTAGGTTATTGATATGTATGTTATAAACTCCATAGCAACCACTTAAAATGAAAAAAATGTACAAATGATATGCTGATAGAATAAAAAATATAATCATATAAATTGTCAATTAAGATCATGGAGGCCATAAAAAGAGAAGAAACAAACACAATGAATCAAAAACTATTTTAAAATGGTAAATATTAATCATTTATATAAGTAATCACTTTAAATATAAACACCCTAAATATACCAGTTAAGAGGCAGAACATCTGATTAGATTACACACACACACACACACACACACACACACACACACACACCAAATAAATAAATAAATATTGTCTATAGGGAATACACTCTGAATATGAAGACTCAAATAGGGATGGGGAAGCAGTTTTGCAATGGCTGAGTAAGTCAGTCCAAAAATCTGCTCATTCATAAAAGCTATAAGAACACTCAGAAAAACTAAGAAATAAAAATAAATATAAAACATATCAGAACCCTGAAAATTAATTAAAGATTTGCAACAGTGTAAGCATTGTTTAGTCAAGAAAAATGGCTGAATCTTGGTAATGCAAGCAAACCATGTGGCATTTTAACTTGGTTGGTTCCCACCCCATACTCCTGTTTTCAATGGGAGTTTTGAAATTGAGTAGCCCTGGAACTGATGTGGGAAACAAATGTAAAAGTAAAATTAAATTTCCTTGCTACCTATAGCCCACTGACAAGACCTTGAAATAGGCAGAGTTATATTCATCTAGGAACACAATTGCCTTGATTTAATGTTTTGCTAAGGAAAAAAGGCAATTTACCTTGCCCACAGGGTCCTGTAAGTCTACTTTAACATATAAAAATTCCTTTAGAAACTTCCTTTATCTCTGTCCCTCCAGACACATGTTGACAGTCATTCCTCAAGCATATGACCTACCAATATGTATCTGAATGGTCTCATGACTAAAGTTTTATTAGACAGTAATAAATGACTGTTTTTTAAAAAGATTTTATTTATTTATTTATTTGACAGAGAGAAACACAGCTAGAGAGGGAACACAAGCAGGGGGAGTGAGAGGGAGAAGCAGGCTGGCTGCGAGCAGGGACCCCGATGTGGGGCTTGATCCTGGGTCTTCAGGATCATGACCTGAGCCGAAGGCAGTCACTTAACCAACTGATTCACCCAGGCGCCCCCAAATGACTTTTTTTTAAAACAATAATTAGACCCCAAAAGGTCCTGGAAACCTTGCTTCAAATACTCCTTAGAGACATATGCTCTCCATAACCCTCTCCCAGCCTGAAAGTATACAATGAGCCACTCTTCATGACCCCAGTGCAGCTCTTTCTGCCCAATGGGTCCTGTCCCCATGTTTTAATAAAATCATTTATTTTACACCAAAGGTATCTCAAGAATTCTTTTTTTAAAAAAATATTTTATTTATTTATTTGTCAGAGTTTAAACACAGCTAGAGAGGGAACACAAGCAGGGGGAGTGAGAGAGGGAGAAGCAGGCTTCCTGACAAGCAGGGAGTCCAATGCAGGGTTCGATCCTGGGACTCTGAGATCATGACCTGAGCTGAAGGCACCTGCTTAATGACTGAACCACCCAGTCACCCCATATGTCTCAATAATTCTTTCTTGGCTGTCAACTTTGAACCCTAATATCTTTCCTACATCAGAACTGGTAACTGAAAAACAGCACCTAACAACAATAGAAGGTGCAGAATGGGTTAGAATTTCTAGAGAATTGCCTAGCCTTTTTAACCTGTCTGTGGAAAAGCCCATTCATAGAGTTTGTGTTTCTTTGACTTGACTGGCAAGCTCAGTCAAGAAGCCCTGCACAGGGCACCTGGTGGCTCCGTCGGTTAAAGCCTCTGCCTTTGGCTCAGGTCATATCTCAGCATCCTGGGATCCAGGTCCATATCAGGCTCTCTGCTCAGCAAGGAGCCTGCTTCCTCCTCTCTCTCTCTGCCTGCCTCTCTGCCTACTTATGATCTTTCTCTGTCAAATAAATAAATAAAATCTTTTAAAAAAAGAAGAGAAGCCCTGTGCATACAGTGTTGGTCCAAAACTGTTAGTTACAGTTATTTAACATACCAGCTTCAATGAGACCAGTTGAAGCAAGCAAGAGATTGGGTGGGGGGGGGAGAAAAAGAATCCTTAAGAGAAAAATATGAGGAAAAAGATATTAATACAGTACTTTAAAAAGTTCTTACATATTTTCCTGGGAACCTAAAGAACATGACCATGTACAGGACTATGGTCATACCCAGTACAGAGCTAAGAAGGGCCTATTGTCTCCTCTGGCTAACTTAGAAGCTCTGTGCAAGCAAGAAGTGAAAAGTGAAAGGTGAGAGAAGCAAGAGTGAAGGGAACTCTCTGGGCAAACACCGAAAGCCTTCCATAACCACACACACACACACACACACACACACACACACACACACTTACAGAGCTTCAGCAAATGCTAGAATTCTTATTGGTTCAAGGCATTAAGGAGATCTTCACCCAATGATTAGTTGACCACTAGGCTAACTGACTGAAGACTTCATAGGCTCCATATGACAAATGTGCATGTGGCTGCACCAATTTACATTCCCACCAACAAAGCATGAGAGTTCTTCTCTCCACATACTTACCAACACTTGTTATCTTTTGTATTTTTGATACTAACCATTTTGACTGATAAGAAGTAATACCTCATTGTGGTTTTGATTTGTATTTCCCTGATGATTAGTGATATTGGGTGTCTTTTTCATGTGTCTATTGGCCATCTGTGCATTTTCTTTGGAAAGATGTATATTCAGGCTTTCTGCTAATTTTTTTTAACTGGATTTTATTTCTGCTGTTGAGTTGTTTAAGTTCTTATATATTTTACATATGAACTACTTATTTAATATATCATTTGAAAATATCTTCTTTCCTTTTTGTTTTGTTGATGGATTCCTTTGCTGTACAAAAGCTTTTTATTTTGGTGTAATTCCAATACTTCATTTTTCCTTTTGTTTCCCTTGCTTAAGGAGACATATCTGTAAATATGTTGCAAAGGCCAATGCCCCAAGAGATCACTGCATATGTTTTCTTCAGGAGTTTCATGATACTAGAGCTAAAATTTAGGTCTTTAATCCATTCTGAATTTATTTCTTTGTATTGTGTAAGAAAGTGCTCTAGTTTCATTCTTTTCCACGTAGCTATCCAGGTTCCCCAATACTATTTATTGAAAAGAAAATGAAAACACTAATTCAAAAAGATATATGTCTCCAATGTTTATTGCATAATTATTTACAATAGCTAAGGAAGCAACCCATGTGTATGTCAATAAATGAATGGATAAAGATGATGTATATACATATACTCAGCTATAAAAAGTAATGAATTCTTGCCATCTACAACAATATGGGTGGACTTACAGAGTTTTTGCTCAGTGAAATAAATCAGATCAGGGAAAGAAAAATACCAGAGGATTTCACTTATATGTGGAATGCAAAAGAAACAAATGAACAAACAAATAAAAAAATAAACAAGCTCTTGAATACAGAGAATAAAGCAAGGTTGTCAGAGGGGAGGTGGGTGAGAGAATTAGTGAAATAGGTATAGGGGATTAAGAGGTACACATTTCTGTATATGGAATCTAGCCAATAATACTGTAATAGTATAGGGAATATAGCCACAGTATAGGGAATATAGCCAATAATACTGTAATAGCATTGTATGGTGACAGATGGTGACTACAGTTATGGTGAACAATGACTAATGCACAGAATTCCCAAAACATTATGTCATATACCTGAAATTAATATAACATTGCAGGACAACTATAATTAAACAAGGAACTTTAAAAAAATAATAAAAAAGATGTAAAGAAATTAAAACTCTTATACTATTGATGGAAATGTAAAATGGTCAGCCACTATGGAAAAGAGTATGGAGATCCCTCAAAAAATTGGAAATTAAATTACCATGTGATCCAGCAATTTTACTACTGGATATATACTCCCCAAAATCGAAAGTCGTATCTTGATATATCTGTACAGCCATGTTCATAGTAGCATCATTCACAGTAACCAGAATATGAAAGCCAGCTCCCATGTCCATTGACAGAAGGATAGATAAACAGAATGTGGTATATACATGCAAGGAAATATTATTCTGTCTGCAAAAGGCAAAAGGAAGGGAATTCAGACACATGCTATGTTTGAATCTTGAGGACATTATGCTAAGTGAAATCCAGTAACAAAAGACAAATACTGTCTGATTCTACTTAGAGAAATGTCTAAAGTAGTCCAATTCATAAAGATGGAACATAGAATGGTAGTTGCCATGGACAGAGGGTCTTGGAGGGAATGGGAAGTTGTTTAATAGACATAGAGTTTTAGTTTCTCAAGATGAAAACAGTTGCAGAGATTGCTGAACAGTATGACTGAATTTCTGCCACTGAACTGTGCTACATAAAATGGTAAATTCTGTGTTATGTGTATTTTTACTGTGATTTTCAAAAATAGAAAACTGAACTCAGTAATCTATAAAAAATGGCAATAAAGCACTATGAAGTGAAGTTCATTCTAGTAAGAGGTCAACATTTAGAAATCAATCAGTTTAATCCACAGGTCAAAGAAGAAAAATCACATGATTATAACAATTCATGTAGAAAAATCTTTTAAACAAAATCTAAATTTTTTAAAAATTTTATGAAAATAAAACACTCATTTGTGATTGAAACTGTTAGCAAATTAGGAAGACAGAAAAACCTCCTCAACTTGATAAAGAGCTACTATGAAACCCTGAAGCTCTGTACCTGACATCATATTCTATGGTAAAAAAATGAATGTTCTTTTTCTGATATCAAAAACAAGGCAACACTCTAATTTATAACTGTACCAGAAGCTTGAACCACCACAATCAGGTAAAAAAAAACAAACAAACAAACAAACAAACAAGTAAATGAACAAAAATGATGTAAAAGTCACAGATTGGAAGAAAACTGTTAATTGCCTATATACAAAATCCTAAAGAATCTAAAAAAAAAAAAAACCTACTAGAACTGATAAGTAAGTTTAGCATGGACATAAGGTATAGGATCAACACATAAATCAACCTCATTTCTACCTACTAGCAGTGAGCATATGGAAACAAAAAAAATTATAACAACAGTGTTTATAATCAGCCCAAAAAAGATAAAGAAGAAAAGAAAAAGAGGAACAAGGAAGAAGAAGAAGAAGAAGAAGAAGAAGAAGAAGAAGAAGAAGAAGAAGAAGAAGAAGAAGAAGAAAGAAAAAAGAAGAAAAGGAGAAAGAAAGAAAGAAAGAAAGAAAGAAAGAAAGAAAGAAAGAAAGAAAGAAAGAAAGAGAAAGAAGGAAGGAAGGAAGGAAGGAAGGAAGGAAGGAAGGAAGGAAGGAAGGAAGGAAGAAAGAAAGAAAGAAAGAAAGAAAGAAAGAAAGAAAGAAAGAAAGAAAGAAAGAAAGAAAGAAGACGATGATGACTGGACTGGAAGACTCAATATAGTAAAGATATTCCCCCAGTTAAGCTATAATTTACATGCTTATATGATAACATTTATATAGATTTCAAAACCAGGAGCAGAGAACAGGTTAGTGGTCACTAGAGGCAGGGCTGGGAGGTGGTTAGTGATGCATGGTGCAAATGTAAAGTAGCAGGAATTTTTTTTTTTAAAGATTTTATTTATTTATTTGACAGAGAGAAACAGCTAGAGAGGGAACACAAGCAGGGGTAGTGAGAGAGGGAGAATCAGGCTTCCCACTGAGTAGGGAGCCCAATGCGGGCTTGATCCCGGGACTGCAAGATCATGACCTAAGCCAAAGGCAGACGCTTAATGACTGAGCCACCCAGGCATCCCTAAAATTCAAAGTTTTCAATAAAGGATGGGGAGTATTCCCTAGTTTTAGTTCTTGCCATCAATTTAACTCCTACCTATCTGTGACACTTCCTCTGCAGGTCCCATTCCATGTCCCACCATGCATGCTCAGTCTTTCACATTTTGTTGCTACCTATTTACTTCTGGTGCATTGCAGATTGTTGTCAATTCCCCACTCTACTCTCCTCCATGAAGTGAAGCATTCTCTCTATGCCCCATGCTTTTAGAATTCTGGTTTTAGTGTTTTCTAATTCTATAAGTAGCAATTTGATAAATTAACTTGGGTTGGTGTGATGAGGTACCTGCTCTGGAGAATGCTCCACTGGGTGTAAAGTCTTCTAATCCTTCTGTCCTATACCCTCTGATTTTATTTCATGGCCCCTTTGAACCTCAGATATGTCTGATAAGACCAAAAATACTGGATTCACCTCAAGAAAGAGGCTGATAATATGAGAATAATAAAAGAGAAACTTAGTGCTTTTGCTTTTTCCCATAAAAATAAAACACATGCCATCTTTTAGGATTTGTTTAAAGCAGAGACTCCTTTTTAATTATTTTCAAAATTAAACAATCTATTTTCCATTGGTTAAAATGTAGTATAATAACATAAAATCTAATCAAAGGGATTTGAGAAAAGGCAGAGATAAGTTCTGATATCTTTACACAGAAAGTTGTTGATTTCACCTGATGTAGGTCCAGTATATAGCCTTTTTCTAAATAATTATATTATTACAGAAGAAAATGCTGCATTTTAAGGCATAACTTGATTCAAAGCTGTGGCTATACCCAGAAATAGCCAAATTAAACAAAGTGATCCAGATAGGGACCATCAGTAAATTTTTCTCTAGCCCTTCTCTTTGTTCACTATTTACAGAAGCTGGGTGAAGTCTACATGGGAATCAGGGTAGAATGTTCACATTTAGAATGGAAATTGGGAGACAGCAAACAGACTAAAGCCTTGAAATACAGATGTTGAATCAACAGACTTGTTGACAGAACACCGAACATCACTGCTTAGCAAAGATCATACCATCAACAAAAGATCATGGCCACCATCCCTGAAGTCACTGTATTTCAAAATTGAGGAATAAGATAAAACAGTGCTGAGAAAATCTGGAGAGAAAGGGTCATGCCAGCAACAGACAATCGTTGGCAGCCTTCAACCCATGACTACCTCTCATAAAAGGACAAGTACTTGCAACATTATCAATGTACTGAGACCAAAGGGCACAATTTTAATAGTTGGAAAAAATATCACAGCATTTTTCAGCTTGTAGATATCATAATCTAAGACAAGGAAGGCAAAAATCAGATTAACAAATGAGTTGTGGGGGCGCCTGGCTGGCTCAGTTGGTTAAGCGACTGCCTTCAGCTCAGGTCATGATCCTGGAGACCTGGGATCCAGTCCCACATCGGGCTCCCTGCTCAGCAGGAAGCCTGCTTCTCCCTTTCTCACTCCCCCTGCTTGTGTTCCCTCTCTGGCTGTGTTTCTCTCTGTCAAATAAATAAAATCTTTAAAAAACAAAACAAAAACAAAACAAAACAAAACAAAAAACAAATGACTTGAGTATAACAGATAGAGGTTTTTTTGTTTTTTGGTTTTTTTAGTATGTTTTAAATGCTATCTTGACTCAATTTTGGGGTCCTGGCCAGAGGCTGATCAATTCCCATCTTGAGCAGCTGAGTAAACCCGCACCTGAACCACTTCTCTTAGCAGGATCTCACACACAGGCCAGTAGGCAACAGCCCCTATCACTCAGGACCAGATATCAGACAGCAAAGGACAACTTTTATGCCTCTGAGCCCAAGAAATTACTTATATTAACCAATCGATAGCAAATCCATAAAACCTGGCCAGCTGTACCTTACAAGCCATGCATAAGCTGTCCTCTAGCTTGTCTGCAGCTTGCTGTTACTCTGTTCCAGGGGTCAACCTCTCATTTGACCCTGCCTGGAAGCCTTCTCTTGCTTGGAACTTCAACTTATAAATATGTTCTGCCTTTCATCTACCTGAATACTATCTGAGAGTCCTATCATCAAAAGAATCTTTAAAAATTAGGGTGCCTGGGTGGCTCAGTGAGTTAAAGCCACTGCCTCCAGCTCAGATCATGATCTCAGGGTCCTGGGATCAAGGCCCACATCGGGCTCTCTGCTCAGCAGGGAGCCTGCTTCCTCTTCTCTCTCTGCCTGCCTCGATGCCTACTTGTGATCTCTCTCTCTCTGTCACATAAATAAATAAAATCTTTAAAAAGAAAAGAATCTTTAAAAATTATAAAACATTGCTCTAAGTTATGTTCTAGTACTAGCAATGATATTAGTCAATGACCAAGTGCAGCCTAGCCAGAAATGTAAGGTATATACTCCTTTTACCATGCATAAGCTTCAGGCAGGAAGCACCTCATGGTTCACTTTCTGATAGATTGTCTCCTTGGAAGTGGGGAATAGGCATTTTTAACCTCATTGATTAACAGAGTGCCTTAAACTTTTAATATTTTTACTTAATGCTTTTCTCATAAAGTAATTAGGTGAATAATACTCAGCAATGTTGTATGAAATCAGATACCAAAGAAATTAATACCGAATGTTTTAGGTTACACCCTTCCCAGACAAAAACTGTAAGACAAAAGGTTTTATCTTCTAAATTTTTCCATGTCTTTATTAGCACTCTAAGTGTATAAGTTTGTCTGTACACAAATAGTCTTTTTAAAGACTATTTATTTGTTTATTTATTTATTTATTATTTATTTGACACACAGAGAGAGAGCACACACAGAAGAAGGGATAGAGGGAAAAGGGGAAGGGAACCCAATGTGGGGTGTGATCCCAGGACCCTGAGATCATCATGACCTGAACTGAAGGCAGATGCTTAACCAATGGAGCAAACTAGGTGCCCCAAAAATAGTTTTGGCTCCAACTTTGACAGTGTTTGCAGCAGAGAAAATAAGCTGCCAGTTATAATCCACAAGTGTTGATGGTCACCTGAACAAAGATGCAGATACTGTTTTCACTCGGATAACAGCTTTGGAATGGGAGATGATGGCCTGGTGGGTAGTAATGAGTGAGGTTTGCAGTAGGTTGATTTTGAAGCAATGATGGGGCATCCTGGTGGTAGTGGGATGAGTGCATCTGTAGTTAAGATAGAAGTCTGGATAGGAGGTAAGTGTATGAAACTCATTAAAATAGAAACAGTTATTGAAATGATGATGGCTCTACAAGCATGTTCACAATAAGAAGAGAAGAGCCAACAACTAGGACACCGGCAACTCAGCAAGAGAAACAGGAGAGCACTGCAGAAAGCACCAAGGAGAGACTAAAGCTAAAGGTACTGTGGATGGTAGACAATTCAGAGAGATGATCTGGAAGTCAAGAAGGAAATAAATTGGAAGACAGAGAAGGTAAATTTTGCCTGATGTTCTATTGGGAGGCAAAACCAGAAAAGTCCCTGTTATGTGGAGAGTTATGTAAATAGACTTCAGGACATCTGGAAGTCAGAAAGCAATTAGGGCCCAGGGGGTGCTATGAGAAAGAGAAATGTCCTCTTTGGTCATCCTGAAGTAGAATACCACCACACTGGAATTCTCAGGAACTATTCAAAATGTGCAGACATGGTGGCCCTCCCAGTAGTTACTGCTTCATTTTCACCTTTCCACCCACCTTGGCACAAGGTTCTCTTATACCAATCTTCAGTTGAACACTGATAACAGAATGCATAAGCCCTTTAATATTCACAAATCATTTCAGAATTATGAAGCAGCCATTTGTAGTTTTCCTAAGAAATTTGGAGACTTGGTTTCTAGCAGTAGTTCATAATCAAATACCTGTGTGACCACACAGGTATTTGATTATTTTAATGGATTAAAAATTCCTTAAATTTTTTGGTAGGGGTGTTCTCAACTATATTCTCATTCATATTACTAATATCAAACTCGGTGTTCTTGTTAAAATTTGCCATTCCTAACTAATTCTATATCTTCTACCAGGAAAAAAAAATGAAGAAACACCATAATTACTCACAACACCCTGACTCTTTGAAACCGGTTTGTATAAAAACAGTACATATTTTCTTGCTTCTTGCCATTCCCAATACTATTGATTTGCTGTTGGTTACATCTTTACTCATGACTGTACTTCATCTATTGGGATGCTTGTACATACTAATATGTACAAGAGTTCCTAATAACTCTTTCAGAGGTGTTTATTTTATTTCATTTATGATAATCACAAATACAAGTCTAAACCAGAGTATGCAGGAAAATGAAAATTCATATTCATATCATATTGAATTTTACTATCTGGAATTTTATAGTACAAGCATAGAACAATACATTCTCCAACCATATCTTTTCCTGAACTTTTTAGGTCGTAAGAACTTCATTCATGGAATGTGATCTATTTTTATGTAGACCACATCCATGACTTCTAAGAAGACTACCAACAGGAATAATGGAAGAGTTTAGCAAGAAGAGCCAGGCCATTTATACAAAGGATTAGCATCCCTCATCCAACAAGACCACAGTGACAACTTATCAATCAAAATCAAGGAAGGACATTGATGGGAAGAATTCTTTGCCTTTGCTGGTCAATGGTCTTGAATGTCCTCATGAAAAGTATGTGTGTCCTTGAACAACTGACTGCCATGTGTGTAGACTGAGGTCATCACACAGAAGGCCAGTGGCATGGGTACACAAGTGGAGAATGTGTTGGTTGTTATAGAATAATAGCGGGCACTGTGGTGAGAACACAGATGGGGATCAAAGTCCACATTTGTCAGTAAGGCAGTCTCTAAATTCTTCTTGCATCCAATATGAGTAAAAGTCATCAAACATCAGTGCATCAGCACCATTCTTGTGGTCCAAGCTCAGATAATGAGCAGGAACAATACATTGATCAGGCTGCCCTCCCAACACCAGGCCTTGCCACTGGACCTCAGGATGACCCATAGGCAAAAGATCCAGAGTTATGTTGGGCATTTGGTTGAAAATTTGGTGTACAATGGAGGGTTAGAAAGCACTCCTAAGAAAACAAACAGAGACAAAGGCCAGATGTGTACAACCTGGGCTCAGGTTGCCAAACCAACTTGTCAATCCCGTGGTCACAGATACCAGAAGGAGAGTTAGAAAATTTTAAAATCATTATCTCCAGGGACAGAGATCCATGCAGGATCTGTGTTGGAGGTGTCTTGCCTGGATACACTGACCATCCCAAGCAACAGAGAGGGCTTGAAGAGTTTTTACGGAAGGTACTCCAAAGTATAGGTGTCCCAGAAGTTCTGGTATATAAGTATATGTAAGTTAATTTTTGAAAATATGTTGAAGAATTTACTCCATTGTCTTCTGAATTGCATCTTCTTAGTTGTAACTTAACTCTCAATCCAATGATTGCACCTTTCAAAGAAATTAGTGTTTTTGCTGTAGGCATTTTTAAGATTTTTCTATTTGGTCTACTTTTTATCTGATTACCTTGATGTGTTTAAGTATTTTTAATTACTTTCTCATTCACCCTGATTGAAATTCTTACAGGTTTTTGAATATTTTATTTGATATCTTCTGATAGTTTTGAAAATTTTATAGCTGTTATTACTTCAAATATTGCCTGTCTTATTTTCTATCTTGTCTTTGGTTAAGACTCCTATTATTCTTATGTTAAGCTTTTGCTTATGCCTTATCTACCCTTTAGATTTTCAACATTTTATTCTGCCAGTTTTATTCTGCAAAAGATAAATAGGTGTGTCTCCACAAGAAGAAACGGGTCAGTGCATGCAGAAGGACAGCAGATGATGATGATGAAAACTTTGTCCTCACAGTCCCAACTCAGAGTTTCTGATGAGCAAAGCACTCTCTAATGTCTCTTGCATAACTGCTTCCCAGAGAGGAGATGACATCTATCAGCCTCCTGCCCTCTTGAACAAGGAGAGGGCAAAGGTTTGGTTTAAGGAAGGGGAGATGAACCATGAGAGACTATGGACTCTGGGAAACAAACTGAGGGCTTTAGAGGGAGGGGTGGGGGGATGGATAGGCTGGGTGCTGGGTATTAAGGAGGGCAGGAATTGCATGGAGCACTGGGTGTTATACCCCAAAAATGAACCATGAAACGCTATATCAAAAATGAATAATGTGTTGTATGGTGGCTAACAGAACATAATAAAAAAATTAAAACCAAATAAATAAATAAATAGCCAAGTAGACCAAAATTTTGGATGTTATCAGATAGCTGACCAGTCTCCACATGATCCATTTAAATTTGTTTTTCCATCCAACAATTTTGTCAATTCCTGCAGTCAACATTTCCCTTTAGGTGACTTTCTTTAAACAACCCCCTGTTGGGTGGTTTTATTTATTTATTTATCTATCTATTTATTTATTTATATCTACCTATCAATCCACCTATTTATTTATTAATTTATTTATTTGCAATGTTCAACAATTCATTAGTTGTGTATAACACCCAATGCTCCTCACAACATGTGTTCTTCTTAATACCCACCTCCCCATTACCCCATCCCCCCACCACCTCCCTTCTATAACCCTGATGGGTGTTTTGCATGGACATGGCAGGGTTTAAAATTTGAGAAGGAACCACAATATTTGAATTTCAGGGTCTATAGGAAATATGTAAACTGAATAGGTTTGTACTTCCAGATTTTATCACAAATAATAAGATCAACAAATTATTTTCTGTAAATGATCACACCTTCATGTTTGGGATGGCTTGGAAATATGGAGAGAAAAGGAAAATCTTCAATTTCCATTTGGATACCGTGTTTTTCTCAGGATGCACCTCTAATGAGAAAAATGAAAAGGAAAAGGATCATTTTGTCTTTAATTATCAATTTTATAGTTGAGTTAGCCATCCCTGAGATTAAATCCATCTTCTATGCTTACAGCTTATAAGACACACTTCTCTGCACTAAATGCACATTGCATCACCACAGATTGAAGCAAAATGACAACAGTACTAAAGAAATTTAGGAAAAGTTTTTTTGGGGTCAGTTGATTTCTTCCTGTTCTGATAAGTTCATCTTGAACTTGGAACACTCCACATATAACTATTTTGAAAGAGCATATTCTTATCCAATGATGAGGAATAATAGAGTTATAAAGTTACATGATTTTTTTTTAATTCTGGTTTTGTTTGTCTGACATAGTTTAGCCATAAGAAAATCAAGTACTTTCCTAATTATCACTTAAAACAAGTAAACAGGGGTGCCTGAGAGGTTCAGTTGGCTAAACGTCTGCCTTCAGCTCAGGTCATGATCTCATGGTCCTGGGATGGAGCTCTACATTTGCCCCCCGGCTTGCAAGGAATCTGCTTCTCCCTCTCCTCCCTGCTCATGCTCTTTCTCACTCTCTCTCTCTAATAAACAAATTAAAAATTAATAAAATATTAAAATAAAATAAAATAAGCAAACATGGGAGTAGAAGGGAAATAAAGTGAAAGGAACTAATCAATTATTATTTGAAAAAATACTAAATAATATTATCTCACCATGGGTATTGGCAGAATTTAAGTTACTTTAACACAGTGTTTTAGGGGCACCTGGGTGGCTCAGTCGATTAAGCGACTGCCTTAGGCTCAGGTCATGACCCTGGATCCTGGGATCAAGCCCCGCATTTAGCTCCCTGCTCAACAGTAGGCATGCTTTTCCCTCTCTCACTCCCTCTCTGGCTGTGTTTCTCTCTGTCAAATAAATAAATATATTTTTTTAAAAAGCATAGTATTTTAAAGTAGAGAAATTAATTGAAATATCCTAAATGATTACAGAATACTATGCAAAATCATGGAAAAATAAATACAAATGTGAGATAAAAATCTTAGATCAGAAATACCCACAATAAACTTATTTCTATAATTTAAGAAAGACCTAAAAGGATATTTTTAAAAATATGTTGATGACGATTCATTTTTGTGTTCCAAAAGCTACCAGTTGTAAGGATGAGGAAAACATAGTGTTAAAACCCTCAGTGTCTGGCTTTAGTAGAGAAAGGGGAAAATCTGTGAAGATATTTGCTTCAAACTGAGGGTTTGGAGGGAAGGGGGTAGGGGATCGGAGAGCTGGTGGTGGGTACTGAGGGCACCTATTGCATGGAGCACTGGCTGTGGGGCATAAACAATGAATCTTGGAACACTGAAAAAAATAAAATAAAGAAAAAGAAAAAAACAGTTATTTGGTAACAAAGTTGTAAAATGCTTAAATTTTATTTGTAACCTTGAAAATATGAAATAAAAATAAAAATAGCATTAGCATGTAATAGACACAAGCTTTAATTATTCATTTAGATTATTATATAAAAATATATACCTGCTTATATTTTACCTGGAAAGAAGTCCAAATGCCTCTCCTCTTTGTCTGAGTGCCCTAAAGTTTGTGTTAGTATTTACCTTTTGATTCAGGTCTGATCTTTTCTGTCTGTGAAGATATGTGCCTACTGTCATCACTCAGAGGAAATAACAAATAGTCTTGAGGCAGAAATTTGAAGTTATTTTAATAAAGTGGACTAAACACTCAGAGTCAGCCATTCAAACAGCAAGTACAGATAATGCTTTAAGATAAATCTATAATAAAATACTCTCTTTCCTCTACTAAGGGTCCTAAGGTTAAGCACGGGAATGAATCTCTTTAGAAAACATATTTCCCATTCAAAGATTTCTAAACATGTCAAAGCTTAAACTAGTGCCTTTTGATATATTAATTGAAAATGCTCTATGGTTTGAACAAAGGTTACTAGGTATATCTAGGGAAAGCAAAGGGATTACAAAGAAACCGTTGCTATGTAATTAAATAAAGCACTTGAATATTGATTAAGTGTTGGATTAGAAACCATTATTAAGCATCAGGTTTGAGCACTTGTCTTTCTCTCCTTTTCAATGGACAGAATTGACATTCATTGATTTGTCCATTTTTCATTTAATCACTCAATCTTTTTGTAGGATCTTTTTAAACAATTTCTGAGTAGACTCAGAGGAAGTCTTCAGATAGAAAGCCTACTATTACTAGACCAATTTCCTGAATTTTTAGGTAATAAATAACAAATTTTAGCTGCCCACAGACTATGTCATTCTTTCAGCTTTTTAACCAGTTCTATTTTCATCTACATTTATTAATGAGAAGAAAGTCTTGTCATTATTCATATTTAAAGTTAAGAGTAAAATTCATAAACTACTGCTCTGATAATGGGAATGTTCTGTTCACAATGCAGAAAACAAATTTCTGTTTGGCTGTCACTGTGTTGAATGTGCCCCACAGTTGTGTTCTAACCCCATCACTGTCCTTTTTTGTTCTTCTACACAGAATTGCTTCTCTATGCACTCCTGATGATGAGGATTTTTTTAAAAGATTTTATTTGACAGAGAGAAACACAACCAGTGAGGAAACACAAGCAGCAGGAGTGAGAGAGGGAGAAGTAGGCTTCCCATCCAGCAGGTAACCCAATGCAGGGCTTGATCCTGGGACTCCGGGATCATGACCTGAGCTGAAAGCAGAGGCTTAACCACCGAGCCAGCCAGGCACCCCAGTGATGATGTAGATTTTATCTTAGTTCAGGGACTACTACTATGTTCTCTCTTCTGAAAAATTCAGCAAATATTTTGGTCCATGTTGACCTTTTCACAAGCCCCCTCTACTGAATTCAAACATTAATTATATAGTGCTTTCCATTGTGCTATGATTGGT
>PITA01011371.1:0-67067 GCA_004023965.1 Spilogale gracilis | reverse complement strand
AGTGTGGTTTTGATTTGAATTTCCCTGATAGCTAGTGACGCTGAACATTTTTTCATATGTCTGTTAGCCATTTGTGTGTCTTCTATGGAGAAGTGCCTCTTCATGTCTCTTGCCCATTTTTTGATGTGTTCATCTTCTTTTTGGATGTTGAGTATGAGTAGTTCTTTATAGATCTTGGATATCAGCCCTTGTCTGTAGCATCATTTGCAAATATCCTCTCCCATTCCGTGGGTTGCCTGTTCATTCATTTTGTTGACTGTTTCCTTTGATGTGGAGAAGATTTTTATTTTGATTTTGATGAAGTCCCAAAAGTTCATTTTTCACTTCTGTTTCCTTTGCCTTTGGAGATGTGTCTTGAAAGAAGTTGCTGTGGGTGATGTCAAAGAGGTTACTGCCTATGCTCTCCTCTAGGATTTTGACAGATTGCTGCCTCATGTTGAGGCCTTTCATCCATTTTGAGGTTATCTTTGTGTGTGCTGTAAGAGAATGGTTGAGTTTCATTCTTCTATACTTAGTTGTCCAATTTTCCCAGCACCATTAATTGAAGAGACTGTTTTTTCCCAACTGGATATTTTTTCCTGCTTTGTTGAAGATGATTTGACCATAGATTTGTGGGTCCATATCTGGACTCTCTACTCTGTTCCATTGGTCTATGTGTCTATTTTTGTGCCAGTACCATGCTGTCTTGGTAATCACAGCTTTGTAATAAAGCTTGAAGTCAGGTACCTAGATGCCCCCAGATTTTTTTTCTTCTTCAGCAATTCCTTAGCAATTCGGGGTCTTTTTTGGTTCCATATAAATTTTAAGATTGTTTGTTCTAACGTTTTGAAGAATGTTGGAATTTAGATCAGAATGGCATTGAAAGTGTAGCTTGCTCTGGGCAGTATAGACATTTTGACAATGTTTATTCTTCCGATCCATGAGCATGGAATGCTCTTCCGTCTTTTTGTGTCTTCTTCAATTTCTTTCATGAGTGTTCTGTAGTTCCTCAAGTACAGATCCTTTACTTCTTTGGTTAGGTTTACTCCTAAGTATCTTATGGGTTTTGATGCTATAGTAAATGGAATCGATTCTCTGATTTCCCTTTCTATATTTTCATTGTAATTGTATAAGAACGCAACTGATTTCTGTGCATTGATTTTGTATCCTGCCATGTTACCGAATTATATGAGCTCTAGTAGTTTGGGAGTAGAGTCTTTTGGGTTTTCCATATAGAGTATCATGTCATCTGCAAAGAGTTTGACTTCCGTTTCTATTTTTTGAAAGAGCTACAGGATAACAGGTGTTATTTCTTCTTTGAATGTTTGGTAGAATTCCCCAGGGAATCCGTCTGGTCCTGGACTCTTGTTTTGGGGGAGGTTTTTGATCACTGCTTCAGTCTCGTTACGAGATATAACTCTATTCAGATTGTCAATATCTTCCTCTTTCAGTCTTGGAAGTTTATAGGTTTCTAGGAATTTATCCATATCTTCTAGATTGTTAAACTTATTGTCATATAATGGTTGGTAGTAATTTCTGATGATTATTTCTATCTCTTTGGTGTTAGTCCTGATTTCTCCCCTTTCGTTCATAACTTTATTAATTTGGGTCTTTTCTCTTTTCTTTTGGGTTAGTTTGGCTAATGGTTTATCAGTCTTATTGATTCTTTCAAAGAACCAGCTTCTAGTCTCATTGATGTGTTCTACTGTATCTCTAGTTTCTCAGTCATTCATTTCTGCTCTAATCCTCATTATTGCCCATCTTGGGGGGGGGGTAATTTTTTGTTGATTTTCCAGTTCTTTAAGGTATAATGAAAGTTGGTTTATTTGGGATTTTTCAATTTTTTTGAGTGAGGCTTGGATGGCTATGAATTTCCCCCTTAGGATTGCCTTTGCTGTATCCCATAGGTTTTGGATCGATGTATCTTCATTCTCGTTGGTTTCTATGAAGTGTTTCAGTTCTTCTTTGACTTCCTGGTTGATCCAGAGATCAACCAGGAACTGGCTTGGTGGTTGCATAATCTTTTAGACTTTGATGGTCCTGGAAGCTCTTTATTTCTCCTTCCATTCTGAAAGTCAACCTTGCTGGATATATTATCCTTGGTTGCATATTTTTGTGATGTAATTTCCTGAATATATCTTGCCAGCCCTTTCTCACTTGTCAGGTTTCTGTGGAAAGGTCTGACGTTATTCTGATGGTCCTCCCTCTATAGGTAAGGGATCACTTCCCCCTAGCTTCCCTTAAGACATATTATTTGCTTTTATGATTCACGAGTTTCACAATTATGTGCCTGGAGGTTTTTCTGACCTCATTGATCTTGAGGGGGTGTCCTCTCTGCCTATAGGATATGAACATTAGTTTCATTCCCCAGATTAGGGAAATTTTCATCCATGATTTGTTCAATTATATCTTCTAGGCTTCTCTCTCTCTCAACTCCTTCAGGGATTCCAATAATTCTGATATTGGAGCATTTCATGGCATCATTTATTTCCCTTTTTCTGTTTTAATGGGATTTTAGCTGTTTGCTCCAAGACTTCTCTTGCTCCTCCTTCTTAATCCATCTGTTTTCTAAATCATTGATACGATCTTCAGCTTCACTTACTCTAGCTGTTAGCATATTTAAATTAGATTTCATCTCATTAATAGCCTTTCTAACTTTAGCTTTCACTTCTGTTATTAGGGCTGCCATTTTGAGACTAATGTTCTCTTCCAAATTAGCCATTGCTTGGACGATTGCTGCCCTGAATTCCATTTCTGTCATATTTTTTATGTACATTTCCAGCAATTCTGTGACTGGGATGCAGTCTCAGGGTTCTTCTCCTGTTGGTTGTTCCTCCTCCAACTCATTGTGGTGAGGAGTGGTTGAGGGGGTGTATAGCTAGATATATTAGCCACTATCCATGTGAATTGGTCGCTGGAAGGTTTTGGAGCAATCAGAATTCACCCCCAAAAAGGAAGAAGAAAGAAAAAAGAGAAAGGGAGAAAGGAAGCAAGAAAAGAAACCCCCTGCCAGAGTGGGGCCCGGTGGTAGGATTTATACAGTCAAAACTACTACAGGATAAAGAAAAAGGCCATCAAGAGTAAATGAAGAGATCAAAAAGCAAAGCCCAACCTGAATGACACCCAAGACCAGTATTTATATAATACAAAGGCAAAAACAATTACACAGAAACACTGACAGACTATGGTGGGAAGGTGAGGGCAGACACTCTTTGTGAGCAAGGAAATTATTTCAGATCCTCCCGAGTTTGTCTTGTTATTATTGTTGGAGGAGTCCACTGTCTAAGGATACAAGGAGATTAGAAGTGGTTGTATATAGGGGTAGTATTGAATAGGGATGTAGGATTATCTTGAAGCTTATAACTATAAGTATATGTAAAAGAAAAAATAAAGGAGAGAAGAGAGAAGAAAGGGAAAAAAACAGATAAAACAAACAAGCAAATGAGAGGCAACAACAACAACAGAAAACACAGGTATGTTTTTGAAAAAAATTTCAAGGTAAAAAATTGTTATGGAGTGTTGTATTAAGTATCATGTTGTGATAAAAAGTGGGTTAAAAATTAAAAGAACAAAAACCATGAGAATGAATTTTTAAGTTTAAAGTGGAAACTTTAAAAGTAAAAATAGAAAAAAGTTTAAAAAAAGCAAATACAGTGAAAAACTGTAACAATAAAGTGTACAGCTCTTGGGGCAGTACCAGGAGTTTAATAAATTGCCTCCCCCCCCCCATATTGGTGTTTTATAGTTTGGGTGTTGTCCTCTTGTGCTTCTGGCTTGCCTTCTGGGGGCGGGGCCTGCCGCGCTGTTTTCAGTCCCTTCCACCCAGGCTGCATCTCTCTGCCCCCTTCCTAGGGACTGGAGTCTATGGTAACCAGGTTATCAGGGTTCAGTTCTCTGTGGGAGGGGGGGGGAGCTGTTCTTTTATGGCCTTTTGCAATTGTTGAGGAAGTCAGGTCGGAGCAAGATGTCTGCGCCCAGACCTCCTTCCCAGAGAGAGCCCCTAATTATTATCCTCTCCCTTGGCCACCTGTCACAGCCGGGCGGGCATAGATGCTGGTTTGATTCCTGTCCAAAGCCCCCACTTGTCATTTCACTCTCGCGCCATGAAAACCACAACTGATTTTGGGTTGTGCGACCTGTCTCTGCCCAGGGGATCTGTGGTGATTCCCCTCGCAGGAGGGACTGAGGTCCCATAGCCCCGCACCTCCCATGCAAGTCTGCAAAATCACCTTCCCTTGGGGGGTCCATGCCTGGCCCAGGGGGTGGAGAGAAGTGGCAGAGAAAAGCAGCAGAGGAAAGAAGAGAAAAAAAAAGGAAAAAAGCGAAAGAAAAATAGACTCTGCTCCGCCGGTTCCACCGGTTCCCTCACATGGCACCACACCGGAGTGCACTTTCTCTCCGCACATCTATATCCCTGTTTCCCCAGCACTCTCAGCACTTCTCAGGCACTACGTTTCTGTTTGCTTTGAATCAGACCTAATCTGCTGTTGTTCCCCGAACACATAGCACTTTCTTGCTGGGGTATTGCCTTCCAATGGGTTGCCTCTGCAGGCTTCCTCCCCTGTACCCCTTGTCTTTTGATATCCCTCCCATTGCTCTCACCCCACTCTACCTCTTTGCCGATGCTCCTTGTCCCCCGTGGTGATCCAGAAGTGTGAAATATCACATTCCAGGCTGATTGCATGGGTGCTCACAGTGTTCCTGTAGTGTTTTTTTCAAGAATTGAGCTCACTTCGGGGGACTCCCCGAAACGGGGTCACCTGGCCTTTCGCCATCTTTCTATCCTCTCACTTTTTTTTTTTTTTGACTGATTGTTAATGCTAGGACTTCTGGTACTATGTTGAATAACAGGTGAGAGTGGAGAAGAGAAGCTCTCTTTTTTCCCCATTGAGGATGATATTCATTGTGAGTTTTTCATATGTGATTTTTATTGCATTGAGGTACATTCCTCTTTCTTCATTTTGTTGAGGGTTTTTATCCTGAATGTTTGTCAACCCCCTTTCTGCTTCTATTGAGGGGATCATATGGTTTTTATCCTTTCTTTTTAAAATTTGGTTTATTACATTGATATATTTGAAATACTGAATCATCCTGGTAGTCCTGGAATAAATTCCACTTGATTGGGGTGAATGATTCTTTTAATGTACTGTTTGATTTAATTTACTAGAGAATGTTTGCATCCATGCTCATCTATGATACTAGCCTGTAGTTCTCTTTTTTAGTGCAGTCTTTGGTTTGGGTACCAGGGCAAAATGCTGGTTTTATTGAATGAGCTGAGAAGTTTACCTTCCACTTCTGTTTTGGAATAGTTTGAGAAGAATAAGTATTAATTTTTCTTTAAATGTTTGGTGGAATTTTCCTGGCAAGCCATCTGTCCCTGGAGTTTTGTTTGTTAGGAGACTTTTGATTACTGATCCAATTTCTTTGTTCATTATCCATCTGCCCAACTTTTCCAATTTTTTCTGTTTCAGTTTTGGGAGTTCATGTTTCTAAGAATCTACTCATTTCTTCCATGTTGTTCCATTTGTGAGCAATATTTTTTATAATATTATCTTATAATTGTTTGTATTTTTCTGGTGCTTGTAGTAAAAAATAAAATCTTGCTCCTTTTATGCAAAAAGCACAGATACATATGCAGTGCATAAAGAGAAATATAATGTATTTTTCATTTAAATTTTTATGGGGTTGGATTGTAAAGACTCCTTGGTGGGTTGAGTTTGGGGGAGATAATTAAGAAAATGTTGAGGAATATAATATTAAAGAATAATATGCCTGATGTAAGAGTGCTCAAATCACCCAGGTTTTTGTAAGGCTGTACTTTCTTTATCAAGAAGTATCAACAGATGAAAAGAAATACAGAAAGTATGATTTAAAAAAAACAGGAAGACTCAAAATAAGTTAGGCAAAAGATGTGGTATTTGGACCAATGTAAATAGTGAAATGATGAGTATAGATTGGATTCCAGCATACTTTAAGGTCAGTGTTAACAGGACTTTAATGTGAGAATGTGGGGTCTGAGAAAGTACAGTTGTCAAGAATTAAACATGTGTTTTGCCTTGAGTATCTGAAAACAGATTGAATGTATCCATTCAGTGAATTGTAAAAGTTTACACATGAAATTTGTGTCAGATAGAGTCATCTTTTTGAACTATCCATTAAATACACAAGTACAGTTGTTGAATAAAGACTCAGACACCAAACTCCAAAGGTGAATGGTGAGATTTGGGCCAGAAAGTATAAAATTGGGTTTTGCTGCCTGTCTGTGGTACTAAGTAACTGATAATATCACCCAGGAACTTAAAATAGATCTAAACAAGAGGAAGTCCAAGGATGGGGCTCTGTGGCGCTCAAATGTGAAGTGGTGAAAGTGAAGAGGTGGGATCAGCAAACAAGGCTGAAAGAACAGTGATTTCCCCCAGTGCCAATAAAAAAAAAAAGTGTTTCCAGGAGGAATGAATGATCCACTCTGTCTAATGCTTCTCCTAATTCCAGTAAAATGAGGTTTTATTATTGGATGTACAAAATAGGGAATGATTCTAGTGAGCTATTGGAGAAAAATTACTATTTGTGATAGATTTGAAGGAGAATAGAATAGGAATTAGAAATAGTTTTACTATGGTGCAGCTGGGGGAGGGGTCATTAAAAGTATCTTTTCTGATAGTGATTGACTCTGCTTCTTGAATGGGAGGATCCAGTGGACTGACTGGATCCTGACTACAATTACACCTGCTCTTTTCCAGTATAGTTTATCTGCATTTTTCCTATCATCCTGATCCACTCTGAAAATGTTATCCTTTACACCTGAGTAGCTTTTATAGTTTCTCCCTCCTTTTCTCTTGTCTTCAATTGTTCTTTCAATTCACTTACTTTCTCCTAATCTTTTCTAATCTTTTATTTAATCACTCCATCAATTATTCATCTAAAAGTTTTTGTTTTAATTTCTAGAAGTTCTCTTTCTGACCTTTTTGAATTTTTCTGGGTTTTTCCCATCACCCTAACCCTCAGACACTAACTTCTTTTTTGGTGTGTCCATTTTTATCCCTTGTATTTTTATTCACTTTAAATATTTATACTTTATATCAATATTCAAGAATATTGATTTTGGTGTCTTTCTTTCCCTACTTTTTTTCTTCTCTCTCTCTCTATTTCTTCTCCTTCTCTTTCTTCTTCTTCTTCTTTTTCTTCTTCTTCTTCTTCTTCTTCTTCTTCTTCTTCTTCTTCTTCTTCTTCTTCTTGCATACTTTTCCATTTTAAATCATGACTACTAAATCCTATGTGTCTTGGGTTCAAAATATCTGCAGAAGTTTGTCTTTGGCAAGAGTAATCCCTGAGCTCTGAGAAATAATTTTATCTTATAAACTGTATAGGTGGGGAATTTTTTCTTATTATAAGGAAGATAATGGTGATGATTATGTGGATGGATGACTAGATTATTTATTTCTATATGCTAATATATATTTGGAGTTATAAAAATAAAAAACAAGATTTTTGAAAGCACTTTTTTTTTTAAGTCTGGAAAATACTGCATCCATTTAAAGGAAAGTCAATCTAAATTAAATCTGCCAAAGGTATACTAACTTACTCTGTATAACACATACTTATGATGAAGAATAAACAGAGTAAGACTTTGGGGTAGAAGAACTCTTTTCTTAATTATTTTTAGTCGTTCATATTATATAAGTGTTGATTTGTTTTGTGTTTGTGCCCTCTGTGCCTGACTTCTTTGGGACTATTTGTGTATTTATTAGAATTTTATTATGATTAATATTTTACTTCTCAGCTATTTCTGCTTACATTATATTCATAGTGGTTGTTCTAAACATTACAGTACACACTCTTAAGTTTTCATAGTCTAGTTAGAATTAATTTTGTAAAATTTAAGAAATCTTGTACCAAACAAGTTATCGTTCACCTCCCCTAACCATTATGGTATAGTTGTCATATGTATTACATCCTACATACATTGTGAACATCAGAATACACTGTTGCAAACTTTGCTTTTAATGTCATGCATACTGCAAAGAAATTAACAGGAGATTGTTTTTCATATTTACCCAGATATTTATAACTTTTCATGCTCTTCTCAAATACCCAGTTTTCCATCTGGTACTGCTACTCTTAAGTGTAAAGAAGTCCCTTCCCATAGCACCTTTTGCACTGCAAGACTGTTGATGATGGATGTTCCAAGTAGCTATTTGAACATGTCTTAATCTACCTTCATTCTGGAAGACTATTAATGATAACGGGTTCTGGGTTGGCAGGTTTTTTGTTGTGATTAATATTCCATTATTTGTAAATTTCATTATTTCTAATGAATTTCTGGCATTCAAAGTGTTATTCTGTCATTGTTCTTAAGATTTTCTTTAGTAGTCAGAAATACAACTACAATGTTCCCACTAGTGATTTAGTTTATATTTATCTATATAAACTTAAAGATAAGTTTATACTTCTCTTATTTGGACTTTGCTGGTCTTCCTGAATTTAACTTGGCATTTTTCAACAAATTGGAGATCGTTTCTACCATTATTTCTTTAATACTATTCTGCCAAATAGTTGCTTCTACTTCTAAGATTTTAGTTACACATTTGTCATAACTTTAATGCTATCACATTGTTTTCTCTTTAAAAGTTATCTTTACTCCCCACTCATACTAAATTACTCTTACCCAACTACATAGAGCATTTGTAGTACACAAGCTAAACTTTTACCTGTTGCATTAGGAGGGGCCACAAAGAAACAGTGGTAGTAATTAAGAGAAAAGCATCACAAAAGATAGGGCAGAGCAACACTTTCTATGGCTTTATCCCCAACTTTATCTCATTAATTACCAGAAAACAAAAGTTTCAAATTAATAAATTTGGTACACAAGATTAGGCAAACACAGATCTGTCCTCCCTGCATTCTCCTGGGAACTGGTAGCCTACAGAGAATAAATACACTTTCTGCTCTGCTCCAACTTCAGTTTTAAAATGACACCATCTTCCTCTGAATTTAGTATTGAAATGAGTACTGCTTAACTATGTATCCAGAATAACGAGTCCTTTATGTTCAATACCTAGTGTATATGTTAGCTGTAGACACAGATAAAACTACCATTTTTATCTTTATAACCCTGGCTTCCACGTGACTTTTTTATTCTGAATTCACTCTTATAGCAGCCTCTAATACACACATAATGTATATTTTATTTCCATGATTTTGGTGCATCCTTTTTTTATTATTATGTTCAATTAGCCAACATATAATACATCATTAATTTTTAGTATAGTGTTCAGTGATCCATTAATTGGGTATAATACCCAGTGTTCATAACCATATGTGCCCTCCTTAATATCCATCACCTGGTTACCTTATCCTCACACCCCCCTTCCTTCTGTAAGGCTCTATTTCCAGGAGTCCAGAGTCTCTCATGGTTTTTCTCTGTCTCTGAGTTCTCATTCAGTTTTTCCTCCCTTCCCCTGTGGTCCTCTGCTCTATTTCTAATGCTCCACATATGAGTGAAACCATATGATAATTGTCTTTCTCTGCTTGACTTATTTCAGTTAGCATAGTGCCCTCCTGTTCCATCCATGTCGATGCAAATGTAGGTATTCATCCTTTCTGATGGATGAGTCATATTCCTTTATATATATCATGCACCCCTTAACATGTGCTCACTCTAGCAAATAATCCCCATGGCTTCTTATGGGTACATGTACGACTTTAGGCATCTTTTTATGCATGTGTTTAGATATGTAAAAAAATACTTTAAGAGCAGATTTGGAGGTGTTCCACATCAGAAGGTATTAAGCACCTTCTCTCTAACTTTTCTCCATTCTCAATGGTAAGAGATACACATGTGGATAGGATGCTCCAACATTGGAAGGAAAAGGGCATTTCAGTGTCTTCTTCCCTTGGACCTTGTAGGTTCCCCAAATCTAGGAACTGAATGGGATATCAATTCCTTTCAAAGTTCTTTAATTCCTAAAGAGACAACATTTACATACATCTAAAATAGCATGTTGGGTGAAGAGCCTGGGGTTCTTGACCAATAAGAGAAACAACAGTAATTGCAGCTTGATTTCAAATATGGAAATGCAGGGGCACGTGGGTGACTCAGTAGGTTATCTGTGTGCCTTCTGGTCAAGTCAGGATCTCAGAGTTCTTGGATCATGCCCCTCAGAGGGCTCTCTTGTTCAACACAGAATCTGCTTCCTGCTTCTCTCTCTACCTCTGCCACTCCTCCCACTCATGCTCTTTTTCTCTGCCTCTCTCAAATAAATAAAATATTTTTAAAAAACATTTTATTTATTTTTTAAAGATTTTATTTATTTATTTATTTGACAGAGAGAAACACAACTAGAGAGGGAACACAGCAGGGGTAGTGAGAGAGGGAGAAGCAGGCTTCTCGCTGAGCAGGGAGCCCGATGTGGGACTCGATCCCGGGTCTCCGGGATCATGACCTGAGCTGAAGGCAGTCACTTAACCAACTGAGCCACCCAGGTGCCCTTAAAAAATATTTTATTTATTTATTCAACAGAGAGAGACACAGCAAGAGAGGAAACAAAGAAAGGGAAGTGGCAGAGGGAGAAGCAGGTTTCCCGTGGAGCAGGGAGCCTGATGCAGGGCTCAATTTCAGGACCTTGGTATCATGACCCTAGCCCAAGGCAGACACTCAATAACTGAGCCACTCAGGCACCCATAAATAAATAAAATATTTTTCAAAATGGAAATGCATGTACAGAAAAAATTACTCTTGTTTAGTGTCCATACATAATGTGCATTGAATTTCTCAAAAGACCTGTTTCAAAATGCAAGTGTCTTTAATGTATATGATTGAATGGTTAAATCAGATTATATTTCTGATGCCCAGCTAAATATATTGTAGAAATAGAGATTTGGATGGATGAAAGGAAAAAGACAGTTTTAGAACTTGGATTTTCTTAGAAATCAGCCTTTATTTAATATTTGGGAACACAAAATATGAAGAGATCACACAGGAAGAACTTGACATGGTTAGGCTTTATTTTAAGGATCTTTAGGCATCTATTATTTATCACTCAAATCAGCCCTATGAGGGGCTACTTGTATGGTTATCATGTCACAAGTGATGGAACTGAAGCATGAAGTTTTTAGGTAAAATAACTGAGATTTCATGAATATTTATGTGCCAAGAGGTGCTTTTCAAATAATCTTCAAGTAACTCTATGAATAAGATACCATTTGCATTATATTTTATAGGAGAATAAATTTAGTCAGAGCAATTATGTAACTGAAGTCACCAGGTTAATAGTGTGCATTCAGAATTTACATCGAAGTGACCTGGCTTACATGTCGATGTCCTTAAACTTTATACCATACTGCTATTTCCATTGTAAGTTCATCAAGGACCCTGGTGAACATCTGAATGATGATGTTAACCACTAGACAAAACCATTTTATAACAGTTTTTGGCACAGAAGAAACAAAAATCTAGATGGTAAGTTAGGAATTTTTTTTTAATTTCACAATGTTTATTTTGTACAATGATATCTATCTCGTGAAAAATATTCCTGTAGTTATTGTGGAAAGTTAGGTTATTGTTCAGTGAACCAATACTTCCTCTAACTGACCACTTTGAAAACAGGATACTTTGCAGACAGTTATTGAGAGGTATGGCTATATCAATTGTTTTTACAATATATGGTGAGTGGGAAAGTGAAACCTTGTGAGTTTAGAGTGCAGGCATTAAGAAGCATATATTTGCTGGTCCCTCAGAGAGCTGCAGTTCTCTTCTTAAATAGGTTATATACCAGATAGCCCACTGTTCTAAGAATAAATATATATAAAAAAAATATCTGAAATGCATCTGTGGTTTACAGCCAAGGCCATACAACCCAGACCCTCATCAACTGAAACACCGCCAAACCGCAAGAAGGTGAGTGAGAAACAAATGCTTATTTTTAAATGTCATTACAACCTTGGGTGGTTTGTAACACAATCTTAGTAATTAGTTACAAATACCATTTATATATTATATGACATTAATTTTGAATATGCATCTATCTTCTCTGTGTTAACATGGGAAATAAATAGAAAGAATAGAAAGAATATGTCTACCTTCAGAGAGATAAATGTATATGAAATACAAATTTTTATTTTGCAATTCATAATCAAGTGTAATCTCCCCCCGATAATTAAATTAGGGTAGAAAAATTGCTTAATCACTATCAAATTACTAAAGTCTATCCTGATTTCTGGTAATAACTAAATCTTTGACCCACACAAATATCTGTACATTTTAAATACTTATTTTCTTCATTATTTAACATTTTATTTTTCACATCAAAGTATATTTCTAAACTTGGTAATAAAGAGTAACAGAAGTGAAGGCAGAGAGAATTTAATAAAAATAATCTCTCCCCAATTATCTGAAAACCAGGAAAACAATAGACAAGAAAAAGTGCCAAAGACACTCATTATTCAATGAAAAAACAAACTCGGCCAAAAAAAGAACCTAAACTTTGATAGTGCTGCTCTAGAACAGATTCTGAAGGTATACTTTGCTTCCATTCTCTGAGTTGAGGCAGATGGTAATGGCTGTTACAGAGCGACCCTGTATTTGTTGCATGTCTGAGGGCCTATTAACAATTTAGTACTCTCAGCTCCAAACTGATCCTTTATTCCCTTGTTCTCAGATATGGACCAAGATCCTATCCACTTCTCTGCCTTGTCAGCTCACATGAGTGAGTTTTGTTGGTAAAAGGCAATGGAGAGACACTGCAGCAGAATGGGCTCTTCTTCCTGGTTTCATGGTGTTTTTAGGGTATTTGGTCACTATGGCTTGGTTGCCAACTACATGCAGGAAGGAAGTCGTGTGGAGTCAGCCTCTAGCAAGTTTTTGTGGCCAGTCCCAGTCAAATTTCCCATGTTCCTACTTACACTGTGACAAGGAATTCTTCCTTCTTGTTAGTTACAGTCTGAGATCCATGCGCACCAAGTTCAGGTGTAGACTATGGAATTGCTTCTGTCCCAGACCTGTGCAGGGAGCATGCCTCACATGAAGCTGTGTGTGGCCACACAGAGAATAGAGGTGGCTTCCTAGTGAGCCCTTCTTTGGGAACTGTCCTTTAATCCTAAAGTATTCTTATAATTTTCTTTCATTGCCTCTCGAAAGGCTTTCCCTTACCTTTCATCAAACTTTAATACTTTTTATCAAACTTTGCCTGGTTTCTGTCTCCTTCCTCAACACTGATAACCTTGACACCCTGAGTTGTTCAACCCTCATTTTGCAGCCCCTTTAAGTGTTAGGACAAATGGATTAATTTGGAAATATGAGGGGAAATATTTACCTTATCAAGGACTTTAAAATAACAGTGCTTGATGTTATGATTTAGATATAATTTATTTTACTCACACAAATGCTTAAGAAATGCATAATATGTTCCTGAGTATATACATTTCTACATTAATATAACTAAAGATTGAAAAATAGTTCTTCACACCAAAGGTGTGAAGAAACCTCAGGCACACTCTGGACTTTGTGTGATTATGATGTGTGACTACAGGTTCCTTCTTGGTAACAAATGGACCATTCTAGTGAATTATGCTGATAACAGATGAGGCCATCACATGTGCAGACAGGGGCAATAAAAGAAATCTCAGTGCCTTCCTCTTTATTTTGTTGTAAACCTAAAATTTCTTTAGAATAATATCTTTAGAAATAATATCTTTAGAAAATAACTGAGTAAATAATTGCATGGCTTGAAGAAAAGGGAAATATGTTCTTTATAGATGGTGAGATAGCATTATACCAAATTTAGGTAAGCTCAAGTGCCTGGTACTTAAAAATAAATGCTTTTCTTTTTTTTTCTTTTTTTTAATGTTTTTCTTTCTAAGCAGGATGCAAGAGAAAATGTGTTTGTGAGAACATGTAAAAATGTACAATTATTGTCCCTCTCTGATGTTACTGACAACCTGAAATATAGAAAATAATATCTAATTAATCTTCATAAAATATAATTTAAATTTCAATGAAGAAACATTTCATTTACTAAGTGGTTATATATATAAATATGAATATTTTCATATCATTTTTCTATGGAAACACTTCAGTCACACTTTTTAGTGATTTACATGATTTTTTTTCTTTCTATAGGTAATTCTTTTAAGACAGAAAATATGGGAGTTCTCAAGAAACTTGTTGTTTGGAAAAGAAAGTTAAGCCTTTGGGCAACACCCATGAATTATCACTTCTCTGGGAGACTCTAATCCATGAAGAATGAATGAAGAAGTTCAACATATGCTATGATAAAACAGATTTTATTAGAAGTCAAATAAAAGCTTTTCAGCTCATTTGAATTTTGTAGCAACAAATAAAGTTACTTCCTTCTTCCTTCATCATCATCATCATCATTATTTTAGAAAAACAAGAGAGAGAGCAAGAGGGGGAGAAGAGGCAGAGGGAGAAAAAAAATCTCAAACAGGTTCCATGCTCAATGCAGAGCCCAGTTTTATCTCATGACCCAGAGATTATGACCTGAGCCAGAATCAAGGGTCAGATACTTATATAAGTGAGCCACACAGATTCCCCTATAGAATCCTTCAAATTATAACATCATGGTATACACTGGACACACTATGAAAATATCTTAGTAAAACTATGTGCAGAGAACAATATGACAAAGATAGCAATTTTAGGGTTCTGATAATTGACCAAAGGTTAATAATAATTTATTAAATATTTATTATTGGAAGATTCAAGTAAGAAGCACATTTGTAATTTTCTTGCCTAGGACTGTTTCTTGTCTAGGACTGTTCCCATGCCTCCCCACTTGCCTGCCCTACCTTGGTGATCAAGAGGAATTTTAGTATTTATAATTTGGGAAAGGATGTGAAAATCACTGGTGCTGTTGCCACAGGGGCAGTCCTGACTAATAGTGGGGAAAAGGATAATTAGCCCATTGCTTTTTTCAGCTCAAAGTGGGGAATCTGCTTGATAATGTATGAGAAGACTCACATTTTCTCTAATGTGAGGTGGAGGTTTCCCATACGTGTAAGGGGAAGATATTGAAAGTGAAAGTACAACAGAAGAGGTGACTTTAGCTGTCTACACACTTCTGGCTGATGGAAAAAAAAAATGTGCCCACATGTAGAGGAGAGCCCAATAAACCCAGTTAAAAGTGAAAGCTGAGGAGGAGCCTTTCTGAATTCCTTGGCTGCCAGAATACCAAGTTGTTATTTTCCACTTGAAGAGGGAACACGAAGAAATTGAAAACCTACAGTAGTGACTTCTGATTGCTCGGAAACCTTTCAACAAGCAGCTTGCCTGGATCGTGGTTGATATATTCAGCTCTATATCCCCTCCTCATCACTCCTCATCAGAATGACTCGGAGGAGGAAGACCCAACAGAAGAAAAACTCAGAGTCTGCAACCCCTGTCACAGAACTACTGGATATGAACACAAACAATATGACAGAAATGGAATTCAGGGTAGCAATTATCCAAGCAATGACTAAGTTGGAAAAGAACGTTAGTGGCAAGATAGAAGCTCTAAGGGCATAAGTGAAAGCCAATTTGACAGATATTAAAAATGATATCAATGAGATCCAATCTAATTTAAAATACCCTAACAGCTAGGGTAGGTGAAGCAGAAGATCGCATTAGTGATCTAGAAGACAGATTGCGAAGGAGGAGCAGGAGAAGTCTTGGAACAAAGAGCTAAAATCCCATGACAGAATTAGGGAAATAAATGATGCCATGAAATGCTCCAATATCAGAATTATTGGAATCCCTGAGGGAGTTGAGAGAGAGAAGGCTAGAAGATATAGTTGAACAAATCCTGGATGAAATTTTCCCTAATCTGGGGAATGAAACAAGTATTCGTGTCCTACAGGCAGAGAGTACACTCCCCAGGATCACGACTAACACCAAGAAAATAGAAACAATCATCAGAAATTACTATCAACAATTATATGCCAATAAGTTTAACAACCTAGAAGATATGGATGCATTCCTGGAAACCTATAAACTTCCAAGACTGAAACAGGAAGAAATTGACAATCTGAATAGACCAATATCTAGTAGATTGAAGCAGTGATCAAAAACCTCCCAAAAAACAAGAGCCTAGGACCTGAAGGATTCCTGGGGAATTATACTAAACCTTAAAAGAAGAAATAATGTGTGTTCTCCTGAAGCTGTTTCAAAAAATAGAAACAGAAGGAAATCTTCCAGACTCTATGAAGTCAGCAATCTTAATCCCTAAACCAGACAAAGGCCCCATAAAAAAGGAGAATTGAGACCAATATCCCTGATTAATATGGATGCCAAGAATCTCAACAAGATCCTAGCTAATAGGATCCAGCAGTACATTAAAAATATTGTTCAACACGACCAGGTGAATTTATCCCTGGGATGCAAGGGTGATTCAACATTTGTAAATCAATCAATGTAATAGAACAAATGAATAAGAGAAGAAAGAAGAACCACATGGTCCTCTCAATTGATGCAGAAAAGGCACTTGACAAAATACAGCATCTATTCCTGATTAAAACTCTTCAAAGTATAGGGATAGAGGGAACATTCCTCAATCTCAAAAAATCAATCTACAAAAAACCTACAGCTAATATCATTCTCAATGGGGGAAAGCTGACAGCCTTCCCACTGAGATCAGGAACAAGACAAGGATGCCCACTCTTGCCACTATTATTCAACATAGGGTTAGAAGTACTAGCAACAGCAGTCAGACAACAAAAAGAAATAAAACGGTATTTAAATTGGCAAAGAAGAAGTCAAAATCTCTCTTTGCAGATGACATGATACTCTATATGGAAAACCCAAAAGACTCCACCCCCAAACTACTAGAACTCTATATGGAAAGCCCAAAAGACTCCACCCCCAAACTACTAGAACTCATACAACAATTCTGTAATGTCACAGAATACAAAATCAATACACAGAAATCAGTGGCATTCTTATACACTAACAATGAAAATATAGAAAGGAAAATCAAAGAATCGATTCCATTTACTAGAGCACCAAAAACCATAAGATACCTTGGAATAAACCTAATGAAGGAAGTAAAGGATCTGTACTCAAGGAACTATATAAAACACTCATGGAAGAAATTGAAGAAGACACAAAAATATGGAAAAGAATTCCATGCTCATGGATCAGAATAAACATTGTCAAAATGTCTATACTGCCCAGAACAAGCTATACTTTCAATGCCATCCCAATCAAAAATCCACCAACACTTTTCAAAGTCCTGGAACAAACAATCCTAACATTTATATGAAACCAGAAAAAAAAATCCTAAGGAAATATTGAAAAAGAAAAACAAAGCTGGGGGCATCATGGTGCCCGATTTCAAGCTTTATTACGAAGCTGTGATCACCAAGACAGCATGGTACTGGCACAAAAACAGACACATAGACCAATGGAACAGAGTAGAGAGTCCAGATATGGACCCACAAATCTATGGTCAAATCATCTTTGACAAAGCAGGAAAAAATATCCAGTGGGGAAAAGACAGTCTCTTCAATAAATAGTGCTGGGAAAATTGGACAACTATGTATAGAAAAATGAAACTCAACCATTCTCTTACACCACACACAAAAATAAACTCAAAATGGATGAAAGACCTCAACATGAGGCAGGAATCTGTCAAAATCCTAGAGGAGAACATAGGCAGTAACCGCTTTAACATCAGCCACAGTAACTTATTTCAAGACACATCTCCAAAGGCAAAGGAAACAGAAGTGAAAATGAACTTTTGAGACTTCATCAAAATAAAAAGCTTCTGCACATCAAAGGAAACAGTCAACAAAACAAAGAGGCAACCCACAGAATGGGAGAGGATATTTGCAAATGACGCTACAGACAAGGGCTGGTATCCAAGATATATAAAGAACTACTAAAACTGAACAACCAAAATAAAGCTCATCACATCAAAAAATGGGCAGGAGACATGAAGAGGCACTTCTCCATAGAAGACGCACAAATGGCTAACAGACACATGAAAAAATGTTCAGCGTCACTAGCTATCAGGGAAATTCAAATCAAAACCACATTGAGATACCGCCTTACACCAGTCCGAATGACCAAAATTAACAGTACGGGAAACAACAAGTGTTGGAGAGGCTGTGGAGAGAGGGGAACCCTCTTATACTGTTAATGGGAATGCAAATTGGTATAGCTGCTTTGGAAAACAGTGTGGAGATTCCTTAAAAAATTAAAAATAGAGCTACCCTATGACCCTGCAATTGCACCAAAGATACAGATGTAGTGAAAATAAGGGCCATACATATTCCAATGTTCATTGAAGCAATGGCTATAATCACCAAACTATGGAAAGAGCCAAGGTGCCCTTCAACAAATAAATGGATAAAGATATGGCCCATATATACAATGGAATATTACACCATCATCAGAAAGGATGAATACCTAACTTTTGTAGCAACATGCACTGGATTGAGGGGATTATGCTGAGTGAAATGAACCAAGCAGAGAAAGTCAAGTGTCATATGGTTTCACTTACTTGTGGAGTATAAGGAGTAATATGGAGGACAGTAGGAGAAGGAAAATAAATGGGAAATGGGGTAAATCAGAGAGGGAGATGAAACATGAGAGACTTTGGACTCAGAAACAAACTGATGGTCTTGTAAGGGAGGGGGTGGGAAGGTGGGTAAGCCTGTTGGTGGGTATTGAGGGCATGTATTGCATGGAGCAGTGGGTGTGGGGCATAAACAATGAATCTTGGAACACTGAAAAAAAATAAAATAAAATATTAAAAAAAGAAACAAAAAAAATCCAGAAGAACATATATTTGAAATGATAGAATACATAAAATCAGTAAAGACATGTTATATGAAATGAATATGTAAACTTCAATTGTATTGCTATTTGCAATAGCAAAAACTTCTAACCCTAGTCAAATATATCAAAAAGAAAAATGAAAGAACCCAAATAAATAAAATCATGAATGAAAGTGGAGAACTCACAACCACCACTGAAGAAATATAAACAATTTTAAGAACATATTATGAGCAACTATGTGCAAACAAATTAGGCAATCTCGAAGAAATCGATGGATTCCTAGAAACATATAATCTACCAAAACTGAAAAAGGAAGAAATAGAAAACCTTAACAGTCCCATACCAAGAGGAAATTAAAGCGATAATAAAAGATCTCCCAATAAACAAGAGTTAAGGGCCAGATTGCTTCTCGGGGGAATTCTACCAAACATTTAAAGAAGGATTAATACATATTCTTCTGAAGTCATTCCAAAAAATAGAAATGGAAGGAAAATTTCCAAACTCATTCTATGAGAGCAGCATTACCTTGATCCCAAAATCAGACAAAGACCCCACCAAAAGGGAGAATTACAGACCAATATCCTGGATGAACATGGTTGCAAAAATTCTCACCAAGATACTATGTAGTAAGATCCAACAGTACATTAAAAACATCATTCACCACAACCAAGTGGGATTTATTCCTGGGCTTCAAGGATGGTTCAACACCCACAAATCAAGCAATGTGATATAGTACATTAATAAAAGAAAGAAAAAGAACCATAAAATCCTCCCAATAGATGAAGAATAACATTTGATAAAGTACAGTATCATACCTCAATTAAAACTTCTACAGTGTAGGGATAGAGTGAATATACCTCAATATCATAAAAGCCATGCATAAAAAGTCCACAGCAAATATTGTCAACAGAGAAAAGATTAGAGATTTTCCCCTAAGGTCAGGAACATGACAGGGATGTCTACTCTCACCACTGTTCAACATAGTATTAGAAGTTCTTGCCTCAACAATCAGCAAAAAGAAATAAAAGGCATCAAAATTGGTAAAGGAGAGGGGTGCCTGGGTGGCTCAATCATTAGACGTCTGCCTTCAGCATAGGTCATGATCCTGGCGTCCTGAGATCAAGTCCTGCATTGGGCTCCCTGCTCAATGGAGAGCCTGCTTCTTCCTCTCCAGCTCTTTTTGTTTGTGTTCCCTCTCTTGCTGTGTCTTTCTGTCAAATAAATATTTTTTTTTTATTTAAAGTAGGTAAGGAAGAAATCAAACCCTTACTCTTCAGAGATGACATGGCACTCTATGTGGAAAACTCATAAGACTCCACCCCAAAACTGCTAGCACTCACAGTAATTCAGCAAAGTGGCAGGATAAAAAAATCAATGCACAAAAATCAGTTGCATTTCTATACACTATCAATGAGACAGAAGAAAGAGAAATTAATGAATTGATCCCTTTTACAATTGCACCAAAACCCATAAGATGCCTAGGAATGAGCCTAACCAAAGAGGTTAATGTTCTGTACTCTGAAAACTATAGAAGATTTATGAAAAAAAATTTGAGGAAGACCAAAAAATGGAAAAACGTCCCATGCTTATGGAATGGAAGAGAAAATATTGTTAAAATGCTTATGCTACCTAGAGAAATCTATATTTCCAATGCAATCGCTATTAAAATACCATCGGCATTTTTCACAGAGCTTGAACAAATAATCCTAAACTTTGTGTGGAACCAGAAAAGAATCTGAATAGCCAAAGAAATTTTGAAAAAGAAAACCAAGGCAGGTAGCATCATAATTCTGGACATCAAGCTACATTACAAAGCTGTAATCAAGATACTGACACAAAAACAGACACATAGATCCATGGAACAGAATAGAAAATGAAGAAATGGACCCTCAACTCTATGGTCAACTAATTTTTGACAAAGTGAGAAAAATAATCAATAGAAAAAAGAGTCTCTTTAACAAATGGTATTGGGAAAATTGGACAGCCACATGCAGAAAAATGAAATGGATCATTTTCCTATATCATACACAAAAATAGACTCAAAATATATGAAAGACCTAAATGTAAGATAAGAATCCAACAAACTCCTAGAGAACACAGGTAGCAACTTCTTCAATCTTAGAAGCAACAAATTCTTGCTAGGCATGTCTCCAGAGGCAAGGGAAACAAAAGCAAAAAAAAAAAAAAATGAACATTTGGGACTTCATCAAGATGAAAAACTTTTGCACAACAAAGGAAACAGTCAACAAAATCAAAAGACAACCTATAGAATGGGAGAAGATATTTGCAAATGTCTTATCAGGTAAAGGACTAGTGTCTGAAATCTATAAAGAATTTGTCAAACTCGACACCCAAAGAACAAATAATCCAGTCAAGAAATGGATAGAAGACATGAGCAGACATTTCTCCAAAGACATCCAAGTGGCCAACAGACATATGCAAAAATGCTGAACATCACTTGGCATCAGGGAGATAAATATCAAAACCACACCAGTTAGAATGACTAAAATTAACAAGTCAGGAAACAACAGGCCAGGAAACATCACACTTCTGGTGGACATGCAAGCTGGTATAGTCATTGTGGAAAACAGTATGGAGGTTCTTCAAAAAATTAAAAATAGAGCTATCCCATGACCCCAAAATTGGGGTAAATTACCCCAAAAAGACAAATGTAGAGATCCAAGGGGACACCTGCATCCCAATGTTTATAGAACCAATGTCCACAATAGTCAAATATGGAAGGAGACCAGATGCCCATCAACGGATGAATGGATAAAGATGGGTTTGTATACAGATACAGTGGAATATTACTTAGTCATCAGAAAAGAAACCTTATCATTTGCAACAATGTGTATCAAACTAGAGGATATGATGCTAAGCAAAATAAGTCAATCAGAGAAGGACAATTATGATATGTGTAATATAAGAAACAAAATAGGGGAGCCTGGGTGGCTCAGTTGGTTAAACAACTGCCTTCGGCTCAGGTCATGATCCTGGAGTCCTGGGATCAAGCCCCACATCGGGCTCCCTGCTCGATGGGAGGTCTGCTTCTCCCTCTCTCACTCCCCCTGCTTGTGTTCCCTCTCTAGCTGTGTTTCTCTCTGTCAAATAAATAAAATAAAATCTTTTAAAAATATAAAAAATAAGAAGAAGAAGAAACAAAACAGAAGAGCATAGGGAAAGGGAGGGAAAATAAAACAAGAAAGCATCAGAAAGGGAGACAAACCATAAAAGACTCTTAATCATAAGAAACAAACTGGGGGTTGCTGGAGGCAGGAGGGTGGGGGATGAGGTAACTGTGTGATGGGAATTAAGGAGGACATGTGATACAATGAGCACTGGGTATTATATAAGACTGATGAATCACTTAACTCTACCTCTGAATCTTATAATACACTATGCATATATCAATGAACTGAATTTAAATTTCAAAAAAGGAAAAAAGAAAGGACTCCATTGGGACAAGACAGGGGTCTTTTCCCACCCCCAGAGAGGACACCATATTCAGCTATGCTGCCACCACTCAGCCCTCTGTCTCCGCCCAAGGGTCCTTCCCCTCAAAACCCAGCTAAGACTGCCAGAAAGGAAAGCACACTGCCCACTTCACACAAACCAGAGGCACATAGCTCTGCATGTAGAATGGGTGACCAATGGTGACTGGATCGAGCACACACCACAACCAGCCTGTGAGTTGGAAATACCTCACCACTCTTTCACAAGGAAAAGCCATTTGAGAACATCAGCAGATTCCTGAAAGCCAAATAAAATCCAGCAGTCACATCTAAACTGTGAATAAGATCCTAAGTAATGTAAGAGTAGAAAGAAACCAACTGTCTAAAAAACTTGGTAAGAGGGGCACCTGGGTGGTTCAGTCATTAAGCGTCTGCCGTCAGCTCGAGTCATGATCCCGGAGGCCCTGAGATCAAGCCCCACATAGGGCTCCCTGCTCAGCGAGAAGCCTGCTTCTCCCTCTCTCACTCCCCCTGCTTGTGTTCCTTCTCTGGCTGTGCTTCTCTCTATCAAATAGATAAATAAACTTTAAAACAAACAAACAAACAAAAAAACAGAAACAAACTTTGTAAGAAAAACAGCAAATATCATGAGGGACCATGAAATGCTGAAACCATTTCCTTTAAAATAGGGAAGACAGAAACAGAGGTGTTTGCTATCGTTTGGTTAGGGTACTTTTAGGTAATAAAAATCAGACCAGAAAATAAAAGTATTACACAGGAAAAAAGAAACAAAAAATAAGCTTCCCCTGCAGGTGATATGATCCTGCACCTGGAAACCTCAGGACATGGTGCAAACCCCTGTGAATCAGAATCAGGAGAGGAACCCAGGAAGTTGGCTGGGGACAGGACACCATGAAGAAGTTGAGGGTTTTCACAATAGAAGCAAACAAAGCTTAAAACTGGGCAACCCATGTATCAGCTCCATGCAGAGCCCCGAGGATACTTTTTCCTTCAGGAACAAAAGCCTGAAAGTGGGGTTGTCTGGGCTGTGGGGCTCTGTGCTCCTCCAGGGTAGGATTAGCATCAGGGGAATTGGGATTCAGCACCCTGGACAGGTCTGGAGACCCCAGCAGCCCTTCTTTCTGTCCCCAGAGCCACCTACCAGGTGGGCTGATGCCGCTTGGGCAAAGCAGAATGAGCTCACAGGTGGGGATGAGAAGGGAAGGATATCTGGCTCCTGCTGCACCCCACTTCTCTGGCTGTAGGATTCAGGCAGGTATCAGTAGCAGAGGCCCCCACAACCCACCCTGCCTCCCCAAGTACACGGACATGGGCCTGTGCCCTGGGAGCAGGTTCCAGGAAGCAGCTTCTCTGGGGGCAGGCTCGTGGTCCAGGCTGGGTTCAGTCCTGGACAGGCCCATGTTGTGGAGGGGAGGAGCCTCGGGCTGACTCTTGGGGGTTTCCTCCCTGCCCAGGGCTGCCAAGTAGGATCCCTGACCCAGATATCACGGGCATGGTGGGTGCTCGTGACTGCCCCTGTCTTCAGAGACAAGGGAAGGAAGCAGGTTTCTGAAGGATGCACTCATGTGACAGCTATCAGAACTCCCCACTGACAATGACAGTTGGTGGCAGTTGGGGGCAGTTAGGGTTCTGTGTACCTCCTGAGGCTGGCTCAGCCTCCCCAATTCTGCCCACAGAAAATGAAGGAGTGGGCCAGGCTCTTCTCCCAGGACACAGTGTAGATCAACCAGAGCTGAACCAGACCTTCAGCAAATGCATCACGTTCTGGGACCGCTATGGTGTCAGGTGAGACTGTTGAGCAAGCAGGGTTCTGGGGGGGCCCAGGGGCAGGAGAGGCAAAGGGGAATGCTGGGTGTCTAAGGAGAGGGGAATTGACAGCAGCACACAAAATGCTACTGCATAGTAAATAGGCTCTGAACGACCCATGGGCCCCACACTAGGGTCTGCAGAGATGGGGAGGGCAACAGGACAAGGGGATCCTGGCATCGCTTTGTAAGCTGAGGCCCAAAGTGTCCTGTGGAGCTGGCCACATGGAGCACAGCGGTACTGGTGGGGCCATGGGTGGGGGACTAAGGGCAGCTGGGGCCAGCGGCACAGACAAGGCTGGACAAGGACACACAGGGACCAAATGCTGGTCAGACAGGACAAAACGATACCCACTCTTGGTGTTTTTATTTATTTCTGAATTCTTTTGCATTTTATTTTAGACAATTTCCATCATTTGTAAAGATAAACAGTGTGATGAACCGCCAAATGCCGTTACCGGGTGCACCCACGGTTCTGTGCTCTCCACACACTTCCCCAACACCAAGAGTGTCACAGCAAACCTGAGACCTCGGGTCCACTTTATCTGGGGGTGCCTCTCCGGATGCGTCATAGAAAGTGGGGATCTCCTTTGTATGCATGCACATGCCACCATCACCACCCCACAAAGATCTTGTGCACATCCCTAACATGCAGCCTGTGTTCACGTCCCCCTGGCCACCCTGGGGTTCTCTGGAGGGTCTGTTCTCACCAGAAGCCCAGCTTTCAGGTCCCCAGGTGCCAGTGAGAACCTGATGATGCGGGGAGCTGAACTGGAGGAGTGCGAATACAGTGTGCATCCAGAAAGGCTGGGGTGCAGGTGGATGGTGGCAAGAGGTGGAGCTCTGTCTGGGTGGAGAGGGCTGCGGCTGGTAATGTGCTTCCAAGCCTGGGACCCCAGAGAGCCTGACTTGGAGGGCCACCAAGGCTGGCTCTGAGGAGTTGCCGGGATTGGGGTTTCCTATGGGACTGCTCTGTAACTGTTTCAGGATGAAATGTCCATGCTCTTTCACCGAGGGAGGTGCCTTATACCGCCTGATCCTGGGCGGCCCCTAGGACAATCCTGTCCTTCACAGTGTCGCTGGGTAATTGTTAGTCCAGGGTGGGCCAGCCTCCAGCGGCCCTGAAGCCCCAGTCACCATCCCAAATATCCATCACCCTCTGGCCACCTTGCCACACACCTCTCAGAGACTGGGCCTGATGTGAGGGGTAGGCCTTACACCCGTGGCACACCTGGGCACAGGATAGGTGAGGTTATCTATTAAGGGTCACAGGGTAAATATTTTCCACTCAGCACGATCTACCTCTGTCCTCCAAAGCAGGGTGTTCCGTATGGGAATGCTGGCCCAGCTACATGTTCAACCCCTAATAACCTTGTAGACAGGCCGTAACCTACTCAGGACACAAAAAACCAGAAGGCCAGAAGGCCAGGCCATGGATAGGGAGAAAGAGTCTGGTCAATGGGGAGAAAACAGGCAAGAGAGAAATCAACAAATCAGAGTTAATCTCAATCAAACATTTGCACTCTGCAAAAGACACCATTCAGAGAGCAAGAAGGAAACGTAGGGAGCAGGAGAGAGATTTCGAATTGCGCTTCTAATGTGGGGGTCCCTGTAGATGCAGGACAAGCACCTTGGTTTCTAACATAGGATGGAGGCACAAAATAGGCATAAGGTCTGAACACTTAAGCAAAGGAGATGCACACACACACACCCAGACATACATTCACACAGAGTGTATATGCGTGACAGAGCACTAGGTGGAGACATGCCGGATCTTTACACCAGCAGCACACACACGGTGGGAGAGGCTGCTGGACCCAGTGCAGACGCCCACGGGGGTGGGGGTGTAGGGGGGTGGGGAAGAGTTGCAGCAGGAGCTGGAGCGCAGAGTCGCGCAGCTTGGCGGCTGGTAGGCAGCTTGGCGGCTTCATACAAAGCTGAACCGAGCCTCATCATACACCCCAAAGCACTCGTAGATATTTACCCAACTGATATGAAGAACTTTATCTTCATAAACCCTGAATGAACCTTCCTGGTTTTATTCACGAAGGCTCAAATCCGGAAACAACACAGGCGCTCTTGCTCTTGGATGAACAAACACTTGTGACCTGTAAAACAGACTACAATTCAGCGACACTCAGGACCTAGCTCTCCGTGCTTCAGTGTCACGGACGCACCTTGGGTGTGTTTGGCTCAGTGAAGGAAGCCAGACACGTGTATGGTTGAGTTCACAGGACATCCGGAGCAAGCCAGACCATGGCGGGGAGAGGGATCCAGGGCTGCTGAGAGCAGGTGCGGTGGGAGTGCCCGCTACAGAGGGGACATTCCGGGTGGAGCAGGTGCTCCAGAGATGGAGGGGGAAGGGGCTAGATGATCTGTGAAAACTCTGGTTTCTTAGCCTGGCCAGCCTCGCTGTGTGGGTTGGCCAGACATGATCAGACCAGCACAGCCCGCTGTCCCCTTTCCTAGGCGGCAAGATTTGCTCCATGTGCGCTCTCAGCCTGTTCCCTGCACAGCTCTGTATCCCTGCGGCCAGGTGTGCCGCCCCACAGCTGTCCTTTGTCTCGAGTATTTGTGACTAAACCTGACCTACTAGTTAGGACTCCAGCTCCCACTGTCTGGGAGAGGCAAAAGAGGGGTTCTCTGATCTAGGACCAAGGCAAAGGGCCAGGTTCAGACCTCACTGCTGGGGAGGGATGGCAGCTGAGTCCTTGAGGCCTGGGGCTGCCAGGGGTCCTAGCATGTTTTGCTGTTGGTGTAAAACATGGGTCTGGATCCAGAGGATTCCTTAGCAGTAATCAGAAACTGGGCAAGGAAGAGGTTGCCATTACCCTAACTGCTTAATAGTGTGGCAGACCAGGACACAGCTCCCAGTGAGGCTGCTCCCACTCTGCCGGCCACTGGTTGCACCCTCAACCCTTTCTGCCTTTTGTCAAGAGAAGAAACAGGTAAGCGTTTACATTGTCAAGGGTTCCTTGGTGTTTCATTGCCCAGGTAAGGCCACCCATGGAGACCTGCCATACATTCTGGAAGATTCCCCCCGGGGAACACTAGCTCAGACACTTCACAGGCTCCGTGGTGGTTGGCCACGGAAGTGTCCTAGGGGTGGCTGCCTTCCATGTGGGTCTGGCTACTGCCAGGACAAGAAGCAGACCTCAGCCATCAGGCTAATGTTCTTGAGTGAGGAGGATGTTTTCTGGGGGCCAGCTCAGCTGGAACCAGAGGAAGGCATGCCATGCATGGTAGGAGGCCAGGTGGGGCACTGGATGGAACTTGGAGCTCAGGAGAGCCCCCTGCAGGGCAGCTCCAGCACTGGGGCTGGTGGGGATCCCCTCCTCGCCTGCCTCCCCACTGACAATAGGCACTGCCTCTCCAAGTGGCCCTCAGGGTCCCATAGCCATGGCCACTGGCCCCACCAATTGCAGCTCATTCTTGCACCCCCATTGGTCCTTCAGCCTCCTGTCTATTTGATCGCCCAGACACCCTGCCTGCCCACAGCCAGAGGAAGCCCAGACAGCAGTGTGTCCTGCTCCTGTGTGCCCCCAGCCTGACTCCCAAGCCCAAGAGATGGCCATGCACACCCCCTTCACCCTCTGCATCGGCGACACTCTCTGGCCCTCAGTGCTACGGAACCCCATGTCCCCTGCTGTGGCCCCTGCAGGAAAGAGGGTACTGGGGCCTTAGCACAGGGCATGAACCCAGCTGGGTCTCTCTGAGGAGAAGGGTCCTCTGCCCCTGGCATCCCAGGCCTGGAAGCCTGGAAGACAGTCTTGCTCTCAGGGAAGAATGTGTCTAGCCAGAGCTCAAGCATCTGTGGGCACACACTGGAGTCAGGGCCTGAGAGAGAAGGCACCTGAGGGAACTCACTCCCCGTCTGGTCGGGGAGAAGGCCCTGATGGTTGGAGGGTCTGGGACCTTCTCAGTTTTCCTCACTCCAGTGTTCCCCAAATTGCTGAGATTATAGGGTCATCATGAGCACCTTCCAGGCAAAGCACTCCCAAAGCTGAATAAGTACATGGCAAGTCGAAGGACCCCAGATGTCCCCATGGCCTAGGGCAGAAGTCAAGGGGGCATGTAGAGCCCTTCCAGAGCTGGCAAGAGTTTGATGTCTTCTTCCTTCTCTTGCTGGGGCCAGGGGCACTTTCAGGGTGGAGCAGAGCTATGGGAAATGTGTCCTCTTGGCTCCATGAGGCCCTGGCACAAGGTTTCTGGCCACTGGTAGCACCTTCAACCCTTTCTGCCTTTTGTCGGGAGAAGAAACAGGTAAGCGTTTACATTGTCAAGGGTTCCTTGGTGTTTCATTGCCCAGGTAAGGCCGCATGGAGACCTGTCCCCTGACCCGCTCACTGCCCCCAGGGCCAAGCTCAGCCCCACCCTCCAGAAGACCCAGGCCCAATCCTGGGTTGTGAAGGCTGTGGCTCACAGGGCAGACACATCTTGGTGAAGTCCAGGGGACCTCTTGAGGATGTTCTGGTGCCCTGGCAGTCTGCTCAGCTCCCCCAGAGAAGTCCAGCTCAGCCTGGGATGTGGACAAGCCTTTGGCCTATTCTACAGCCACCCTGGGGTCCTCTCAGAGCATGTTACAACCAAGTGTGAACAGAGTCCAGCAGCTCAGTCTGTTCCCTCCACACCTGCTGTCCCCACAGACCACCTTCTCGCCTACCCTGAAGCTCTGGGACGCCTTTATCCTGGACAACAAACACGTGCTCACAGCGATAGCATGCACCATCCTCAAGGTGCACAGCAGCAAGTGAGCCCATGGAAGCTCAGGTATGCACGAGGGTGGAAAGCCAGGCCAGGGTCCACTGCTCTGACCAGTGCGCGGGCCTTGGAAGAAGGAGGGATGGCTGGGCAGGGGGTGGGGCTGAGCCCTCTGCAGAGGAGCAATGGGCATGGGGCCTCCCCTTGCCATGGCAGTGCTTTCAGAGCTCCTGGGCACAGGTGGACCCCCAGGAGCTGCTCTAGGGAGGAAAGGTGAGACCCCTCTCTATTTGATTCACATCCATGGCCCAGAACACCTCCTGAAGCTGACCTGAAGCTGGAAGTTTGGGAATTTTTGTAAGACACACTGTCCCAGATATGAGTCCTGGAGGATGAGGTGGTACTCAGGCACGTTCAGGGCTCTATGACCCAGCTACAAAAGCTGCAGTGTGACCTGTCCCTCTCAGGTGGGCTCAAAGTCCAGTCCCCTTCCAATTCACCCTCCTGTCTCCTCTTCTGCTTCAACCTTGGGAACACCAAGCCAGGGCCGGGAACCCAGGCACTCACTGTGTTGGGGCTGGATCAGCAGCCTGGGGAGTGGTTGTCAGTGTTGGGCCAGTGCGACCATGCAGGGAGCGATGAGGACTCCCTGGCATCCTGGCCAGTTGGGGACAGTCTGCTGGAGACACTAACCTAGTCTGCCTCTTTCCAGTGGAACCTGAGGAGTCTGCCATGATGCTTCTGGGCCTGCAACAAGTGTCCCGAGCTCCCAGGCCTCTTCACCTTTCTCCTAGCGTTGAGACACTCCCCCGAGGCTGTCCTCTCCAGGCCCAGCCACCCAACGTGAGCAGCCTGGACCCACTCCTGGCCTTGCCACTCTCAAGACTGAGGAGTAGCTTCAGGAGGGAACCTTCACATAGCCCAAGGCTGCACACCTATGTCTGGGAGCCCCAGGGGCTCAGGTTCTGGCTTGTCTGCCACCAGCCCGGGACTCTTCACTGGCCTGGTTGCCCCCACAGTGATGGAATTCCCTCTCCAACTTGCCAGTGAACTAGGAGGATACAAGCAGGTGGCCCCCAGACGTGACCTTGAAGTCAGAACCTTTAGTCCCTTCATCACCTGCCCAGGCCACCTCAGGAGCCACACAACAGACCTGACCCTGAAACCCCCTGGGATGCCCGTGAGGGTTTCCACCCAGCCCACTAAAATGAAGCTGTAGGGCCCAGGATATCACTTCTGCTCTGTGGCCACTGCAACCCATAGGGTAGTGACTGGCACAGCCAAGACAGAGCCAGGGCCCGGCTCAGAGGGCTGCCCCAGTGCTCAGCACATGCACACAACCCTCTGGCCTGTGTCCCCAGGGAAGCTAGATGTTCACATGCTTCTGGCAGAAAGGTGAACACGGGGGCCCTGAGGCTCTGGTCAGCCAGCGGCATGTCACGCCTCGTCATACTGGCCTTCCTGGAGGGCGGCACTCCCCACATAAGGCGCAAGTCCCTAAGCCAGAGGGGGCTGGTCTGGCGCCAGGTTCTGGGGGGGTGGGCAGAGATGATGTGACCCCCTACACACACACAAGAATGAGGACTGAAAAGACAAAGCACCCTCCCCCACGGCCCTAGGCAGTCCTGGATTCTGACCCAAGGCTGGATGTGCACGTGGACCTTGGCCCCGCACATCTGCTTCTCTGACTTAGGGCAGCGCGGGGAGCAACAGGCCACCCCAACAAAGTGTAGCAGGGGTGGGCAGGTGGGACCCACCATCACCCCCACAAAGAAGCAGGCTCCCCCAGTGCTGGGAATATCTCGTGGTCAGTCTCCCGGCACCAATGCGGCAGAGGCCAAGGTCAGGCTGGCATACAGGGGCCTGCTCTGGAACCCAAAACCTGCAGCCCCAGGTCAGGCCTGAGGATGCTGGCAGGTTTGGACCTGGCAGGCTGAGACTATTGCTCTGCCATCCTCAGCAACTGCCTCTCAGGGACCCCAGACTCAGGAAATGTGCTGCCACCAGGAATCAGCAGAAGGCTCCATGATGGGGGTCTCGAGCTCCCATATCCCCCTGTGATTTCAGCATTCCCTAAAGGAGAAAAAGGGCTCCCTCCCAAGGGGAAGGCACACACCCTTGGCTCAGAGCCTCTCCTTGCTGTTGAAAGTTCAATAAAGTGATTCTGTGTTAAAAAGTCAGTCTGTTCCTGCGGATCCCAGAGCTCTGTGCGTGAAGTCCCAGACAGACACCCAGAAATGAAGAGGGTGGCACAGCCCGGGCCACCTGACCATCCCCCCCCTCCAAGTGCCCCTGCAGGGGGATCCTCAGGCAGACTAAGCCGAGGGTCTCCTGTGCCTTCCAAATTCGACCAGACGCCAGGGTCAAGAACATCAAATAATTTGCTGTGACTCAGCCTGTGCCCAACAGGCCAGGACCCAGCAGGGAGGAGGGTGACAGCCAGGGTGCCTATGGTGTCAGTTTACGATTGTCTGTGCAAAGCGTCCTGTGAGGTCTGTGGTCATGCTATCTGGGAGCTTGAGCTGGCTGGGCTCCAGTGGAGCTTCTTTCCTTCCCCCTCCTCCATCCCGCATTCATGCCGCCTCCTGGCATCTGGCCCCTCCATGCCCTGTGCTGTGCTCCCGGGGCTCAGAGGGCCAGCGGGCACGTCAGAGTGGCCAAGGAGGGAATTTCAGGAGAGCAGGCACTTGCAGCTCCTGCGGTCTGGCCCACCGTCGTTGGACGGGCTCTGCTTTCCCACTTCGTGCTGCAGAATCTCTTGTACCAACACATAGGTTGCATTCCCAGGCCCTAAGAAGAAGCGCCAAGCTCAGAGTGGGACTCTCCCTGGGAGCCTGGCAGAGGAGGGGCTGAGGGAACCTGCCTCAGTATGATACAAAATCCCAGCCACTCCCCTACCCCCTCCCCATCTAGACTCCCGCACACTGGCAGCTGGTCCCTGCTCAGCCCGCAGCCCCGGGGGGCTACCCCCATCAGGCAGCTTACACCTCAGCAGCTCCCTCAGAGGGTAGCCCCTATGTCTGGCTCCCAGCCCCAGGGTTGCTGCTCTGGCCTGGCTCAAGGCAGCTCTTTCCAGGGACCTCTGTGCCTCTCCCAGAAGCTGTGTCAGCCCAGACCTGGGCTCAGGTTTCCCTTGCTACCCTGCCCTCTGTGGACACTTACAGTGCTAGGTGCCGCTGGGTCACAGGGGTCTTGGGGTTTCCAGAGTTTCCCAGAGAAGAGATTACTTTGGATGTGGTCAACTTCCTTTGGGGAAAAAAGGGTCTTATTGAGTAGACCACCTCATCTTCCTCTGGGGATAGAGAGGGACTGTGTGACAGATGACCTCCCTAGTGCCAACCAGTGGAGCAGACCCATAACCGGAAAAATTAAAATAGTAATCAAAAATCTTCCAACAAACTAGAGTCCAGGATCACATGGCTTCCCAGTGGAAATTTACCAAACATTTAAAGAATTCATACATATATTTCTGAAGCTGTTTCAAAAATAGAAATGGGAGGGAAACTTCCAAACTCTTTATATGAGGCCAGCATTACCTTGATTGCCAAACCAGATAAAGACCCCACCAGAAAGGACAATTACAGACCAATAACCCTAATCAACATGGATGCCAAAAGTCTCATGAAGATACTAGCCAACAGGATCCAGCAGTACATTAAGAGGATCCTTCACTATGACCAAGTGAGGTTTATTCCTGGGCTTCAGGGGTGCTTCAACATCCACAATTCAATAAACTTGATATATCACATTTATGAAAGAAAGGGCAAGAATCATATGATCCAATTAGATACAGAAAAATCATCTTATAAAGTACAGCATCTGTTCTTGATTAAAATTCTTCACAGTGTAGGGATAAAGGGGAACATACCTCAACTTCATAAAAGCCATATATGAAAAGCCCACAGCAAATATCATTCTCAACAGGGAAAAACTGAAAGCTTTTCTTCTAAGGTAATTTTGACTTAAAACTAATACTTGAAACTTTTCTTATGTTAATAAGGAAATTTCTGATTTGTGTAATTAATAGATACCCCTGTTGACAACAGTAACATAGCAAGGTTTTAAAGAAGTATCCAGTAACTGTGACATTCATTTATCCAGACACTGGGATTAAATAAATATATTTATCTACTATATTTCTAAGAAGTAGAGTTTTAGAAGGAAATTAAGGAATTGACATGAAGGAAATGAATAACAGAAGGCCCAAATTTGGGTTTCTGGTCCCCACACCATTGTTTAACTGGATAAGCCTGACTTCAGTCCATTTTTGTATTGGTGGATTCCAATGGTTTAGACAAGGTGTCATAGACTCATTTCTCTCTGCCACACCCTGCTAAATACAACTATAAAAGTGGAGCTAATATAAGGCAGAAGGAAAGGATAGGGACGCCTGGGTGGTTCAGTTGGTTAAGCGACTGCCTTCGGCTCAGGTCATGATCCCGGAGATCCGGGATCAAGTCCCACATCAGGCTCCCTGCTCGGCGGGAAGCCTGCTTCTCCCTCTCTCACTTCCCCTGCTGTGTTCCCCCTCTGGCTGTGTTTCTCTCTGCCAAATAAATAAAATATTGAAGAAGAAGAAGAAGAAGAAGAAGAAGAAGAAGAAGAAGAAGAAGAAGAAGAAGGAGAGGAAGGAGAAGAAGAGGAAGAAGAAGAAGAAAAGGGTAACTCTAAAAGTTGAATAGAAAAAGGCCAAATGGTTTGCTATCCTGAGAGCAAAGAATAACAGTGCATCTTATATTCCCAGCCCCGCAGAAGAACGTGACCTAGACCTGCTGCTTCCTAACACTCAACCTGGCAATAGTAGGTGGCTCAGCTCTGTAAGTCATTCTTCCTCCCTGGTGAAGAGAATCTTGTCCAGCAGTACCAGGCAAAGCATACATGGTGATCCATCAGGAGACTGGCTAACAATAAGCAGCCAGAGGAAATGCTTCTCCTCCAACCAGGACACAGAAGAAGAAGGTGGAACCTGGGAAGGGCATCCCATGATGAAATACTGGACCCAGGAAAATTCTGTTTCCTTGAGGGCATGACACTCACATCTCCAATCCATTGATAGAATAGATCTTAAAATGTTATCTTCACATAATTTGGAAGTAAAAGCCTAAAAACTACAGATAAATGGGTAATATCAATGAATTGCAAGAAATGGTATATGGGAATGAAAACAGCGTATGGGAATGAAAATGCATATAATTCCATGTATATGAAAGCTCAAAAACAAAGAGACTCTTTAATATTGAAAGTCAGAACAGTGGTTAAAAAGGATGGAGGAGAAATGACAGAACACACAGGAACAGGAATGGGGTTGCTGGAGATGGGAAAGTCCTGCTTATGATCTGATTTGTAATTACTTGTTTCCTCTTTACTTTTCATTAATCTGTATAATGATGATGTTTAGTTTTCTTTACGTATAGCAAATAAAAGAGTCAAGATTATTTTAGAAAAAAATTACAGAAGCTTGGTTTTCTATGAAAAGGAAGAACTGGAAATTATCAAACATGTACCAATAGCATAAAATATAAAGTCAAATAATGGAATATTAATTGATTTTAAATAAATTATAAATACATACACAAATATAATATTGACTGAAATAAGCTTTTAATAGAATAGGGGAAACATTTAAAATCTTACCATTTCCTCTTCATTATCTACATAGAGCACAGTAGAGTTCTTAGAAGCACAAGTTATCCAAACTCTCATTCCATTTTTTTCAAGAATTAAAGTAATAACAATTAGAATATGTTAACTACTCCTTTGGATGATGACTACAATGATACACTAAAGAAAGTTTATGAATTATTATCCAAAAACAATTTGAATTTAAAAAAATGAAAATTTACCTATTTGCAACAGTTATAAATATTATATGTCCATAACATAGCTATCTCTACACCCTCACAGGCTCATGCATATACAACAAAACACACTCACAGAGGAGGGTCAGCCTCTCATCCCCTAATTTTTGTGTTCACATAAAACAAACACAAAAATACCCATCTTTTCATGTCCTGAAAGTTATTGAACAAAACCACAATTTTAGAATAGTAAGTTTCTGTATTATTTACATTACAGAAGAAGGAAATTTGAGCCAATTGGCAACAATGGATATAATGATTTTAAATGAGTATTTCCTCATATTGTTGTGTAAGAGGGAATTGTTTTCTGTAATCATTATTTATGAATATTCATTGCCTAATTTCATAATTTATGTTTCCTCAAAAAAATCTATCATTTTCTCCTAGCCTAAGGTGGACACAAAATATAAACTGTACTAATAGCAGATCTTTGGAAATCATTATATACCTTTATGGATCCTGTTACCAGGGAGGAATTATTCTGCTCCAGTATTACAGTATCTAAAAAAAGTTAATGTGATCCCCATAAAAATTAATATGGATCTCAATAAATCTTAATAATTTTGGTTTCTTAGTTTGAAATTTGGTGTACTGTTTTTGGATTAGAATAGTCTGGAATAAAATAGGTTTTACCAAGAAAAAATTAATAAAGTAATGAAGATTTTGGGGAAAAGTATTTCAAAAGCCCAAAGGACCAAACTTCATCTTCTCTTACAATATAATTTTTAGCCAATCTCAAGAATTGTACTTCTCAAAAAGATTAGTGTCCTAAAGCATGTCTTTGAGTTATAAAATCTGAATATATATGTATGATATTCTTATATATATGATTTTCTCAATAGTTATTCTGTTATTTATACCTTGGAAAAATTCAGACTAACCATTCCACATTTAGTCTAAAAGGATATAGTAAAATGAAAGTTCTATTCTGTAATATTATGAAATATTTAGAGGCACTTGTAGTCATTAAAATGAAAAGTTCCTTTATAGTCTTTCAAAAATTTACTTACAGGGAATAACAGCTATCATTATTACCACAGTGGACATCAAGGTAAGGCAGATTATTCCTAGTATTTCATCAATGAGCTTTTCCAGAGATGATGATAAACTTTCAAGGAAGAAAAAGGAGACACTGAGAAAGGATGGGTGGAGATAATTATTTAGAAAGTTTACATACAGGGGCACCTGGGTGGCTTAGTTGGTTAAGCGACTGCCTTCGGCTTAGGTTATGATCCTGGAGACCCGGGATCCAGCCCCACATCGGGCTCCCTGCTCGGCGGGAAGCCTGCTTCTCCCTCTCTCATTCCCCCTGTTTGTGTTCCCTCTCTGGCTGTGTTTCTCTCTGCCAAATAAATAAAATCTTAAAGAAAAGAAAGAAAGAAAGTTTACATACAAGAGAGCCCAAATGCATAGGGGATCACATATATATATTTGGACCAAAACTCCATATCTGCCATTGTAATCTTCTTTCAAAATATGCTATTGCAAAATGCTACATGAGTTGCTGGTCACAGACTACAAATTACAACAATGCCTGAACAAAGTTAGTCCTCAGGAGTGACCAACTGCATTGTATTTATTTGGTGGCTTACATTTATTTATTAAAGGGTTTACAAAATGCTAATAACCACTGTTGACCAGAAGCCTTACTGATAACATGAAGAGTTGATTAACACATATTTTGTATGCTGTATGTATTATGTATTATATTCTTAAAATTAAGTTGCTAGAGAAAAAAAATTATTAAGAAAGTCATAAGGGCATGTCTGGAGGGGGTCAGTCAGTTAAGCCTCTGACTTTGACTCAGATCATGAACTCTGGGTCCTAGGATAGAGCCCTACATAGGGCTCTGTGCTAAGTGTGGAGTCTGCTTGAGATTGTCTCTCTGCCTCTTCCTCTGCCCTGCCCCCGTTTTTTTCTCTCTCTCAAATAAATAAATTTTAAAAAATAATAAAAGTCATTTTCTATAATTAAGTTTATTTTTTATTTTTTAAAAGATTTTATTTATTTATCAGAGGGAGAGAGCACAAGCAGGGGAAACAGCAGGCAGAGGGAAAAGCAGTTCTCAATGAGCAAGGAACCCGATGAGGGACTTGGTCAGGACATGACCTGATCAGAAGGCAGATGCTTAACCCCTGAGCCACCCAGGTGTCCCTATAATTAAATTTAAATTAGCATTTTACAGCAGCTACCACATCTTAATTTTATTGAAAATCAAGTTTCTTTCTCAATCCAGGTAAGTGTAATAAGGAATTATGTTTGGCCTTTATCATGCAACAAATTTCTTTTAGAGAATTTATTTATAAAGGTCTAGCAAAATGTACCTTAACACATCAGTATACGAAAAACACCTGGTAATGATTACAAAATCCAAAATTGTCATGATGTTTTGTGGGTTTCACTTTAAATTATATCAGTTTACAAACCCAAATATGAATGTATGTATACACTTGACTAATTTCAGACAGACAATAATTTGAATTCTTTAAGAAATTTTCCAACATATTTTATAACTTATGGATTTTTTTACCCTAAGCTATTCAAATAAAAACACCAATGTTCTCCATGATTTGACTATGTAAAGTTGTACCTCAGAGCATAGCATCCAGCATTTGAAATCCCCCACTAAATGAGGTGTCTAGTAGAAGGAACGGAGACTAGTGACACATACGTTTTGTCAGCCAGAAAGTCATGCATCTTTTGAGGGGGAGGCTAGCTTACTCTTCTACAGGACTGAGACAGCTGGGCTATAAAAGGAGAAACATATCATAAATCCGGGACAAGAATACACATTGCCTGTGACCTTCACAGATTGCCCTTTGAAAGCCCAGAGTGAAGTGAGCATGGAAAAAGTAGCTTTCTTATCAGCGCATCCATTAAGGTTTGAACAGGAAATTCTCACACCTGGGTTATTTGAAGTCAGCTTATTTTATCACATACTTTCAGAATGTAGGACACTTTAGGCTCTGATTGAAAGGGAAAATGGACCTCTAAGTATACATCATTCAGATTCTGCATTTTCAAATGTCTCTGAAAAATTGCTTTCATATTGTACAATATTTGGGAATATGGAGGCTTGATCACTCATGTGGTTATCTTGTTACGTTTCAGTCACAAACTCTGCAAGCTTAGAGCACCTCAAACTTTGCTTTTAAAATTACTGCTGAATCTTGACATTACATATATCTTTTCCTCATATCCTCATTATCACATTTCTATCATTATGGAAAAAGTTCAAAAATCATAATCGCTACTAATTATTCTTATAGTCCTCTGCCCCAGTTCTTACATTCAATTTTATTCTAATTAAATAAATAATTTAATTACATATTTCCTCTGATAAAAATAAATGTGCCCTAGAAGGATATAATATAAATAATACTGAGTTATATCACCATGCTAGAGGTTGAGATATTAAATAACTACTCATTAGATCATTCATTAATTCCTCTCACAATTATGACTAACAACTTATAATTTATACCAAAATTTTTCTCCAGGCCTGTGAGAGGTACATGAGGTAAAAATACTCGGACTTATTTAAATGTACGTTGTTTGATATGCATTAATTAATTCATTAAACTAATAATTATTCAGATTTTATAAGGTAGCCAGATCTCTGTCACTGAAGAGAGACATTCATGGGACTATAGTGGTTTAGTCTACTTGAGGAATATATAGACATAATTACAAGTAATTGTGTAAGAGTAGTGAAATACGGATGTGCACCTTGAAGAAGAACCACAAAATCAAATTCTGACATGGATTGGCATAGGGTAGAGGTGAAGAGTCATGTTTTAAGAGATAGCCTCCGATTTGAGTCCTAAAGAATTTTTAAGCATTAATGGCATAACTCAGGGGGAAATGAGACAAAACAAAGAAAAACGCACAAAATCATGGACAAAATAAGTGGTCCTCATGGAAGCATTCAACATAAGGAGGGCAGTGAGAGGAAGTGAAGATAGCAGGGTAAAGAACAATCCTGTAGCTTTTTTTTTTTTAAGATTTATTTCTTTATTTTAGAGAGAGAGCACATAAGCAGGAAGAAGGGCAGATGAAGAGGGAGAGAGAGAATTCTCAAACTGACTCCTAGCTGAGTGCAGAACTGGATGCCAGTTGCAGGGCCCAAGATAATGACCTGAATCGAAAGCAAGAGTCAGATGCTCAACTGACTAAGCCACCCAAGCATGCACCCCCAATCCTGTATCTCTTTAAACAACTTCAGTATTACCCATAGGCAATGGTTATGCTTGCATAAATCACCTGATATTGACTGATTTGCTTTACAAATAACGCTGGGGTTTGGGGGTTTTTTTTGTTTTTTAATTAATTTTTATTTTTTCCATAGTCCAGCCACCCTATTCCTCCCTCCCTATCCTACCACTGGTTTTTGTAGAGAAATGAAATTGACCTTTAAGAAAAGCTAGGAAGATATGAATTACAAGGCACCAGAGGCAATTCAAGAGATGCATGATAAGAATGTTAATGAGGGATATCATGATGGAAATATAAACACGTTCAATAATTATAATTAATAATAATAAACAATAGATCAGCATAATCCTAAGCTTCCAGATCCCCTGCTCATAAGTATGAAAGATTCGTCTTCCTCTTTCTCTTTGTGAATATCTTTAGATCAATCTCATTTTCTGTACCTGTGTCTTACTTTACTGCCCTGAAAAGTTCCTCATTTTATTCTTTGTAGTATTTCTGTTGTCAAGAAATATATTTACAGACATAGCTTCACGTGAAACCTTTCCATTAAGCAACTCACACAATTCAGGCCATCGTTTCCACCACATAGTCAGTCAACAGCACTTCTGAACAATGTTGCCTCAGCAGCTGAGCTACACGTCCCCTGAAAGCCACCGAGGTCCCACCACAGCGTTGGGGCCTGTTCTGCACCTACAGGGGTGAGCAGAGATGCCGCAGCGCACACTCACCAACTCAAGCTTACTTACTCTTCTGTTACCCGTATAGTCAGGTTTTGTGCACATTCAATTTTATAGGTTATAGTGCACTTCCGCCACCTCTTTTCAATTTCTCATTATCACCTAAGAGTCAACAAATATTTTTTTCTTTTTGTTATTACTTGATAGAGCATATGAGAAACATTGAGACAGAAAACAGTATTATCTTTGAACATGCTGTGTCTTGCCTGAAATATTCTTTACTCCCTTGCATTTGGTTAAATCTTAAGTATCACAGAGAATTAGTGTCAGAATACTTTCCACAGCCTCCATTGATGTGAGGCCCATTTTATAAACTGCCAAGACCGCCTAGGCTCCACTTAACCCCTTATGCTCTACACCATGATGTCTGTGTCTCTTTCTCCCACAGACCACAAGTGTCTTGATGCTCTATGCTTACCGATCTTTGCAATACAGGACTAACACAGTAACAAGTCGCATATGCTAACTCGATAAATGTGAGTTCAGTGAATAAATAAGTGGGGTGGAATTTAAGCTGTTTCCCAGAACTTCTGTTCATTCCGTATCACAGGTAGAAAAGCATAAAGTAATGTTTAGGTTATAACTCAGGTAAGTCGTCTTTTTTTCTATTTTTTTCTTACTTTTCTTACAGTCCTAATTTTTAAAGCAAATGAAGAAAAATAGCACCAGGTGATGTACGGAAGTATTGAATCACTATATTGTACACCTGAAATTAACATTACACTGTATGTTAACTAACTGAAATTTAAATAAAATTTTTAAAAGAGAGAGAAATGTCTGTGAGAGACATAAAATATAAGCAACTAGAATATAATATTTTTTAAATAAACCTGTTGGAAAAATTTAAGTGGTTGAATTTCCACCTTTTCTGCTTTTAGAGGGCAACTCCCCTCATTAGACCCCCATTTGCAATTCAAACTAAAAACTGCTTATTTTAAATTACAGTCAAATTAATGAATTCAGTTAAGAAGTACTAAAATGGCAAGTGTGACTTAAAGTACAGTCTGCAAAAATGATCCATTTGTTTCTGTTTGGGTTTTTTGTTGTTGTTGTTGTTCCCTTGTTTCTGTTTTTAATTAACAAATGTCTAATAAAATTTTTGGCATACTAACACATTTTACAATTACCAAATTTCCTTTCACTGTATAGACCTAGCCCTACAATTATATATACTATCAGAACAAGGAATATTATCACAGATGAAGAAGAACAATCAAATATGATAAAGATGTCAAGCACTCAAAGAAGACATAAAAATCCTTAGTGTAAATGTACCTAATGATAGAGTATAAAAATACAGGAGGAAAAGCTGATAGAACTGTATGGAGAAATAGACAAGTTCACTACTACAGGTGGAGACTTCAGCACATCTCTATGAGAAACTGACAGATCCAGCAAGCAGAAAATCAGTAAAGATATAATTGACCTGACAGCACTAATAAATCAACTGATTTATTCAACAACAGTAGAATGTGCTTTCTTCTCAAACTTCATGGAACATTCACCAAGATCAACTATGTAAAACATACCTCAACAAGTTTAAAAGAATAGAAATCATACAAAGTATCTTCATAGACCACAATTACATTAATACAGAAATTAACAACAAAAGATAGCTGGGAAATGTTCAAACAATTGAAGCACCCTTATAAAAACAAATGCATCAAAGAAGAAGTCTGGAGAGAAAGTATATTTTCTTTTTTTTTTTTACAAGTAAAAAAAAAGAGAAAGTATATTTTCAATTAAATGAAAACAATGTATCAAAATTTGTGAGATACAGCAAAAGCAATGCTCTCAGGGAAAACTTCTAGCATTAAATGAATATAGTAGAAAAATAAAAACATCACAAAACTATGTTTCTATCTAATGAAACTAAAGAAAGAAGAGCAATTTAAACTCAAGGCAAATAGAAGAATGTAATAAAAATTAGAGCAGAAATCGATGAAATTGAAAACAGAAAGCAAAAAGGAAAAAAATCAATGAAACCAAAAGCTGACTCTTTAAAAATACCAATAAAACTGATAAAATTCAAGTCAGGTTGACCAAAACAAACAAACAGACAAACAAAAAACAGAGAGAAGACACAAATTACTAACATCAAAAATGTTAAGATGTTAAGAAAATGTAAAGAAGGAAAAAAATGAAAGAGGAGATGCCATTACAGATTGCATTAAAACAATGTGGTATTAACACAAAGGATAGCCCTAAGAGATTAATAAAACAGGATAAAGTGCAGGAAAAAAACACGAGACTTATGGGTGGTTATCTTTTTTTTTTTTAATTGTTACTTAAATTTTTTTTCCAGTGTTCCAAGATTCATTCCCCATTCCCTGCACCCAGTGCTCCATGCAATAGGTGCCCTCAGTACCACCACCAGGCTCTCCCGCCCCCCAACCCCCTCCTTCCAAGTCCCTCAGTTTGTTCCTGTGTCCAAAGTCTCTGTTGTTTTGTTTCTTTCCCTGGATTACCTACTTCCCATTTACTTTCCTTCTCCTAGTGTTCTCCAGGTTACCCCTCATGCACCGCAAGTAAGTGAAACCATGTGATACTTGACTTTCTCTACTTGGCTTATTTCACAAGACTGACCATTTTTGAAGCATTTTATATGTCCATAAAAGTGGGGTTTTTTGTTTGTTTGTTTTTGTTTTCAAGTGTGTGCTTACTCCTTACAGCACTAGGCTTTTTCCACTCCCTTCCTCCTGACTGAGAGGCCTCACTCCATATTATTGAGTAAGTGGAAGTAAATGAGATCTCTGAGGTTCTCTTACTTGTTGAGTGACAGTCAACCAGTTCAGTCTGATAGGCTCAGTTTCCAGACATATCCTTCATATGTCCTTATAAAACACTGGTAAGCAAAAGGGAGACCGAGAGGATCTACTCACTGACTTGGTCCTTCATTTTGAAATTAAAATTGTCTAGTTTCCATGAGTTTACCTTTTACATAATCAAAATGCATAGAAAAGAGGAAACTTATTATTCACTTATATATATTTATAGATGCTTAAAAGCAGAGGCCAAATATATAACATGGGTTATAAAATTCTTCCCATTGTTTATCTGCATATAACAAGCCAATATTAAAAAAAAATCCTTGGGCAATTTGATTGTCTTAATTTCATGACACATAATGCATTTAATTTTTTTGCTTTCCCTCTTTCATATACAACTGAGAAATAATTATATTTTATGTATTGCAGCTATGATCTTTGCTGTAAAAGTAAAATGAGAAGAAAAATGGGAGCTGTGTATTTGGCTTAGTAACGTAGGCGTAAATAAGATGGTTTGAATCATCTATGAGATATCATTACAGGCCCTGAGTTAAACCAAAGTCTCAAACACATTCATTTAATATTTCTTCAATTAAGCAAAAGCAAGCACAAGTGCAGAATTTTTGTATTACTGTGACTATTCTATTACATCTATTTCTTTCTCTAAATTCCCAAGGGGAAATAAACTACTAAATGTTGTAAATGTTTTTCCGTTAAAATATTTACTCAGCCATATTGGCATGCAAACTGCAATTCCACTTAAAATAGCCACTTTTGTTCAGGTACTTTACCACTTCAATGATATTATCTCTCCGTGAAAGCGTTAAAACGTCTGTAACTACTTCACAATAGAAAAATAAAGACACCACTGTTACCATACTGGTTTAGAAGTTCTGCAGACTAGAGAGGATGCTTAACTAGAGAGGACTACTTAACCAGTAAGTCAACCTTGCCCCCCCAAATCATTACCTTCTCCAGTTATTGCTCAATCTCTCCTTAATTAAACATCTTGAAAAAAAATCTAAACTTTTCTCCATCTCATAAGCCACTGCAACTCAAGTTTTGTTCTTGTAAAAAACATACATATATGTAAGCATATGTGCTTACGTTTACGTAAAATTATTTTCTAGGCAATAATTTACTATAAACAGGCTAGATCCCAGATCATTTGACAAGAGTTTGTAGATGCCTGTAAATTAAGGATTAAGGGGAGGAAACACAATTTCATGGTTGGTACTGGGACAGAAATTCAACACATGTAATTGTTTTATGGTCTGTCACTGGTTACCTCTTTGACCTAAATTAGCAGATTCCATTTTTTTACATTATTTAAGTCACTAAAGAACTGGAAGCTTGGTTGATGTTGCAAATCTTAACTGAAAGCATGCAATTTTTGGCACTGTGGAATCATTTCTTATAGCATATTACCATGCATTTATTTAACTTTTCTTAAGAGTATTACTCATCAGGAAAGAAAAATTTGTGTATAATTGACACACAATACTGCATTCATTCCAAGTGTACAAGATAATGATTCTATAAGTCTATACAGTATGCTCTGCTCCCCACCATCTGTCACCATGTGATACTATCACAACACCACTGACTACATTCCCTATGCTTTGCCTTTCATCCTGTGACTTACTTTTTTTTTTTTAAGATTTTATTTATTTGACAGAAGGAAACACAGCCAGAGAGGGAACACAAGCAGAGGGACTGAGAGAGGGAGAAGCAGGCCTCCCGCAGAGCAGGGAGCCCGATATGGGACTCGATCCCGCGTCTCCGGGATCATGACCTGAGCCGAAGGCAGTTGTTTAACCAACTGAGCCACCCAGGCGCCCCTCATCCTGTGACTTACTAATTCCATAACTGGAGACCTATATCCCCCACTGTCCTTTTCCCATTTTGCTCATCCCTCCATCTCCCTCCCTTCTGTCATTCATCAGTTTGTTCTCTGTATTTACAGGTTTGTCTCTGGCTACTTGTTTACTCTTTTCTTTTGTTTTGTTTTTTGTTTTCTTGTTCTTCAGAGGCCGCATATGAATGAAATCATATGGTACTTATCTTCTTCAGTTACTTTACATCCCTTAGAAGGCGTTTAAAAAATGAGATCATGCCATTTGCAACAACATGGATGGACCTAATTTTTGTTCTGCTATACCATTAAAGCTGCTAAAACCAAGATCACAAATGATAACATCTCTGTAGCTAAACCTGATGAATATTCTTTAGCATTCACCGTATTTATCACTCCATCATTCTTGAAATACTGTATTTCAAAAGTTTCTAAGGAATTAATTTTCCACATTCTTTTACAGGGCTATATAATAATACATTCTCTCTTGGGTCCATTTACCTGTGCACATCATTTCAATATGCATTCAGATATGGTGCTAGATCTTCTCCAGCATGGTCCTGCTTTACTAATCTTTATTTTAAAAAAGGTAATTGTCAACTATATATTGCTTTTTGTGTTTCATATAAATTGCATTATACCTCCACACCACATCAGGAAAATAGTTATCTGTTCATTGCAAACGTAGATAGCCAGGTATGAACTTGACATCTTGTCGTAAAGAAATGAAAGGAATATATTGCAGCTATAGTGGCTTTTATTTTGTTCTCCAGCTGATTAAAACAGGATTGCTTTTTAGTCCTTTCTGAATATGCAAGCTATGTAAATATAGTCAAAATATTTCTATGCTCACAAAATGTCCAAGTCTGCTCTCTTCCACTTGCTGCTGTTTCCTATTTTCAGTAAATCGCTATTGAATGTGGTTTTTTTAGTATGATAAGAGGAATAGATTATAATTTTCTCTTTTTTAAAAGATTTATCTTAGAAAAAATAAAAGATTTTTTTTAAGATTTTATTTATTTATTTGACAGAGAGAAACACAGCCAGAGAAGGAACACAAGCAGGGGGAGTGAGAGAGGGAAAAGCAGGCTTCCCGCCAAGCAGGGAGCCTGATGTGGGACTGGATCCCGGTTCTCCGACATCATGACCGACATCATGACCGGAGCCGAAGGCAATCGCTTAACCAAAACCAACTGAGCCACCGAGACTCCCCGCCCCATCATACTTTAACACTAGTTTCCAACTACTGATGTTCAGTAGATACAAATTAATAATACTAAAAGATTTATTTTAGAAATAGTGCACATGTGGGTTGGGGGAGGGGCAGAGGGAGAGGGGAAAAGAGTCCCAAGCAGACTCTGCAGTGAGTGTGGAGCCCAACACAGGGCCCCTGAGGTCATAACCTGGGCTGAAATTAAGAGTCAAACGCTCAGCTGACTGCACCACCCAGGCACCCCTAGATTATAATTTTCTTTACCAAAAACTTTTATATAACTCTGGCTGTGACTAGAGAAATGAAATGCAGAAGAGAAATGTCTTGACTTAGAGATAACAGTATGTGAGTCAGTGTAAGTCCCTCACAATCCCACAACTTTTTTTTCTACATTTTCCACAGACATTTCTGGAACAATGACACACCTTGGCAGGGCACAAGAAGAACTACACCACAGTGTGTTCTCTTACTTTCACACTATTTGTTGTATGTCCATTCACAGGCTGTGAGGCATCAAGGAAACATGATTCTGAATTTGCAGGAGAGAACATTTCAAAAGGGCTCCCCAAAACATTTGGGAATATTTTTTAAAAGCTATTTTTACTGATGAATATAAAGGTTAAGTGCAGAACTAATTTTATGAGAATTATTATTTTAGCTACAATTTGTTTTATTGTTAATTGCATATATATGAGTTAAAAAGAAATGTATAAATTAGGAGGTTTGAGCATTCTGTTCTCATTAAACCAAATGGGCTATGTTTTTAGAGCATGTAACCAGCTGGATATTTCACAGATATACTAAACTTATTATTCCTAAAACTTACAATTCTGGACTTCCAGAAACCTTTTCGTTCTCTTGTGTTCCCCACTGAGCAGAGACATCAGTCAACCAGATGTCCAATGATATCACTGGACTTAATCCAGGATTCTAAACAGCTGATTCAAATGAATAAAAAAGAGTCCCTCTTTATTCCATCTTCTTTCAGTCAGAGGTTGAGGGGTCACAGAGTATATCTTTCTCTGTGCTATTTTCTCTGTAGAAAAGGTCTTGTGCATAACACTGACTTCTGACCAATTCTAACTTTGTCCTTCAGGTTTGAGTTCTTTATTCCATCATGGCAGCTGTGCTGTGCCCCGATTCCCCCTTCAAGACTACAATACAGATTCACAGATGTCAGCAATGCTGATGCATGACAGCTCTGAGATCTCAGCCCAGAGGCATTGCTCTCAGCTGAAGACATCTGAGTCACTCAGAATCACTACCTGTCCTACTGGACACCTACATCCCAGGTCTGGATGAAATGAGAAAGATAAAGGCCTGACCCTCACTTCATTTTGCGATTATTCTGGCGGACTTTCCCAGCTCCAGGGATTCCCATGAAGCTAGCTGAAGTTTTAAGTTGGTTGTGAGTTCATTGCAGTTCATTCTCTCCTTCTTTCCTATAAAGTACTAGTCACAAGAGCATTTTTGATCTGTTTCAGATATTATTTCTCTTGGAAACATATTCAAAAAGCAATTTGAGGTTTCTGCTACACATCAAGATATAGTTCTAGAGAGCCCCCAGGATTCCTCTCCTGATTCACCCTTAAATCTGAGTTGTGTCCCTTACATGTACTCCCCAAAGAACGTGTTCTTTAATTGTCACTGCAATTCTACTGCAAAAGTGCAAAGGCATATGTAGTCTTCTGAATTCCCCATTATTTTATATTGAATATGGGTCATTAAAATTTTTATTCACTATTTTCCAAGGCTTCTAGTATAATCTTACCTGCCATTAAGTGGTATATTATGTTTGTTAGATGCCTCCTTGAATAGCTATCTGAGAAGATGCATATCCTAGTGTGTTTCAGGGTATGGCTTTTTACATTAAGATATCGGAGTTCAAACTTTTCCCCCTTCCATACATGAGAGCCTATAGCTAAGGTGCCCTTATGTTGATGGCTTAGCTCTCCCTTAACGTGACATTATTTATTTTTTTCTAGTAAAATTAAATAGGAAACTTTCTCATAATAAAATCTATAAGATGGATGCCTGAGAGTAGTTATAGTCTCTTTCCAAATACATGGAAGGAATCTACCTTTATGAAAATAAATAAATAAATAAATAAATAAATAAATAAATAAATAAATAAATAAAACCCACATGGAAAGAGAATGGCAGAGAAAAGCATCATAGGTGGCTGGTAGACTTGATGTTCCTGGCTTGTTTTCCCTGTGGCTAAGCTCTATTGCTATCTTTCCTATGATCTGTTCATTCAAACATAATAACCAAGTACATTTCCAAAGGTTTTCCTTTTTTTTTTTTTGAAGCTATATTGAATCCTGTTTCTGTTACTTGTAATCAATAAAGTCAACCTGACTTGTAGAACAGGTAAAAGGATAAAAAGGTAGTAATGAAACCTGTGGAGACAATTGAATAAAAAAGTAAAGGGATAGGAAAGAGTGAAAGACATAAAAAGGAAAGTAGATTAAGGAGGTAAAGAGGTTACTCTTGTACGTATGAATAGTGTGCATTTCAATTACCAAACTTTCTACATTGAATCATTATTACTTCTAATAAGAATATTTTGGGGGGAAAAAAGAATACTTTTGAATCATATAATGTTCCACAGTTTACAAGGAGCTTAAGATTTTTCTTCTCATGTAAAATAATAGCTAACCCCAATCAAACACTTGCTCTGATCTAGTCATTCTTCTAAATGCTCCGAACATATGATGTTATTTAATCCCTAAACAGCTAGGACCTACAGCTATTATCATCACAATCTTATGAATTAGGAAACTGAGACTCAAAGATGAATAACTTGTCAAATGGCAAATATATGAATGTAACAGAAGATATTTGAGCCCAGGCCTACAATTTCTTACAGGAAAGGTTTCTTTACCACACCTGGGTGAATAAACTGAACATCATCTAAAATGAAATTACTGTTCTCTAATGAAAACTTCAATCTGAAAAACATTAGGGTGCAATTTTAAAAAGATCCAGAAAGGAGACTAAAACTATAGGACCAGAGTGGAAGGAAAAAACCAAGAAGGAGCAGAACTGTTCAAAGTAAAGTAATATCATATCCAAAGATGATGATGATGATAATGAAAAAGTGTCAAGAAGAAGGCAATAACTAATCCACTAAAGTTCTGTAGATAGAGAAAATAATATAAGCATTGAAATAGATTGGATTTATGAACTTAACATACTTCCTAAAACAGAAACAGACCAAAAAATTCAAAGTGAACAAACAAATGAATGACCACCAAATAGACCAGTAGTGTTTTAAATAAAAGCAGTCTCAATAAAGAGGAGAAAAAGAAAATACAAATAACAGTGTTCTGAGTAATTATTTGAAAGTGAGAATATATAGTGTACATTCTTCCCTCAAGTACATTTACTTTGAAAAGAAGACTATATGATGGGCGAATTGAAGGGGATATGAGTAGAACCAGATAGGTACAGATGCATGACAGTGTTTGTGTCTTAGAAGTAATGTATTTTAAGTGGAAGAGGTTGCTACATGCTGTAGATTACATGCTGTAATCTTCCCATGTGATGGGAAGATTAATGACATAAAATTTGAAACAGTATGGAGAAGTAGTAGGGAGCTGATCCAGTGTCTATTCAAAAGTAGCCTTTCCACTTAAAAGAAGAAGCAAGGAATTAAAGATATAAGTGAAACTGATATATATTTAAAATCTTCTAGGAAGACTTCTGCAAGCAACTTTGGAAATAGATGACTTCAGAAATTTATTTTTTTTAATTTTATGATTTTGTTACTGTTGATACTCTTCTGTATTTTTTACATCCTTTGTATGTTATATGTTAAATAATTTATCACTTTATTTGCCACTGTATTTTTTCTAAAGGTTTATTTCCATAGAGTCATAACTATAAAAAGAGGTCCAAAAAGATTAGTCATAATAAATGATATGTTTATTAGTTCATTTACATAATTCTCACAAAAATCAAATAGGTTCTGAATTTCTAACCTTTCTGTGTTTTGATTTGAGATTTCTGAGACTCTGAAATTTCTGCTACAACCTTAGATCTTGCCTTCTTCTATCACAAAGTCATTTATCATTTTCTGCCATGAAAAAAAAAGTTACAAATAACATAAAAAAACAATAGAATAAAGACAGGCAAATCTTGAATCTGGAATATTATTGAGATGTAAGCTTCATAGCTTTTCTCTTAACTTTCTTCTTCTGATTTTTAGTGGACAATCTTCTCACACAAACATGAAGAGGACTTAGTGCAGTTAGCAGTACCAATGGTGTATGAATTTACATACACACATTTCCCCTGGAAATCCAGACTTGGCTCTGGCAAACCCCTGAGGAATTAGAAAGCACAATCATTGGCCATACCCGCTATGTTCAAACTATATAGTAGTATTTAAGAACCACTATGTGAAATTCATTATGCCTAGTGCTGTCAAGAACTCAAGGCTATAAAGGCACTCTCCCTCTTTTGAATAAAGAATAGAAGTGGTGAATATATACATAATAAATAAATTTCACAAAATATGATAGTTATTTACAAGTGGGAAAATATAGAACAGTATACAGAGAAAGAGAATGATCGTGCTGGAAAATTATGGCAATAGCATGAAAGGACATATGACCTGGGATATAAAAAAATGTTTTAGGCACAGACTGGCATAACAGAAACCATTCAACTTTGCATGCACAATTGCAGTTGAAGGAGAGATATTTTGCTTATAAAAACATTATGGTAGATATCCAATATTAGTAAAGAAATTTAGAATGTATATATGTAATACACATGTGTGTTTCAGTGTCTATGTGTACCTGTGTCTGTGTAATATGTCAGGACCCTTCCCTCTGCTCTGATGAGTTCTTCAATTTAGAGAATCGCCACTACATAAATGCCACATAACAGATGCTATCAAATACCCTGGTTGAATTTAGTCCTTGACTAAAGATGTAGTTCACTTTAGGTATTGTCAATAAAACTTACCTTTCATCAACTCTACATCAACTGTCTAGTATTGCCTGGAAAAAGGCAAAGCTTAGCTACTCAATTATTAAATGCATAATACATTCTTTCTCAAAATGCCAAAGAAAGTAGAAAAAAAGAATTCTGGATTGTGTAGGAAAAATAAATTATCGAAATATTTTATACATCCTTCTACTCGTTAATTCCACAAGCTTATTGAGTATTCTGTGTACCAAACATTGTACAGGGTTTGAAGTAGAGTAAAACATTCAAATCACAAAATTCTAATACATAAAATGATCAACAATGTCATCCAATGTCACCCTGAGTCTGATTACTAAAATTATTATTGTCATAATGTTTATGACATTCTTCATTCTCTAGAAGATTGATGAAATTTACTGTGATTGTCGGAATGTGATTACCCTGTATGAAGAGAGAGATCATGATCACATATGCAACCTGATATAGGGACACCTGGGTGGCTTATTTGGTTGAGGGTCTGCTTTTGGCTCTGGTCATGATCCCAGGGTCTGCTGCAGAGTCTGCTTCTCCCTATCCCTCTCTCTCTATCCCTCCATTTATTCTGTCTCTCTCATTCTCTCACTTTCTTTCAAAATAAATAAATAAAATCCTAAAAATAAAAGAAACCTGATACAATGATATCAAAGTCTTCATAAAAAAAGCCTTATATATTTAAACCAATTTTGAGATGGAAATATTAAATCCCTTTATCTTACATAATTGTTTATTTGAAGATGATATTTCCTGTAAGGCAAACTTATTTGGACACATAATGAAAATATGCCAAAGATATATCTTGCCTTTCTAAATAATTTAAAATGAAAGAATGTGATTTCATAGCCAATGATATTTCATTTGGCAAAGAAAGAATAAAATTCATTTTTAAAACCAAAAAAAGTAATAAATAAAATTATCAGCCATGAAAATAAGCAGACTCATAATTTGACACAGTGGTATAGGTAAGTCCAGAAAAATATTCAAGGTTGTTTACACGTTAAAATACTTACACAAACTATGAAATATTTAAATGACATATTAAATGAGTTAAATTATTTAAATATTAAAATTTTAGTATATGATAAATATGACATGAAATTTAGTGATGAGAAAATAATCAATCATTTAAATAGTACTCTAACAATTGTTTACCTAATTGAAATATACATTATGGACAGATAAAATTATAACTAATGTGAATACACATGTACATGCTTCAAATTTCTCCACCTTATGTCAAAACAAATTTTAAATAAATAAAGACAATCTCAGTATACCTAAATGTTAACACTTTGCTCACTTAATAAAGGAAAATAAACTTAAAGAGAAAATGACTAAAGGAAAAAAAACTGGTAAGAATGTAGAAGCCATAGGAAAAAATAAAAAAGTAAATAGGATAAAATGTTCAAAGATATTCTTATAGGTTATAGGAAAAATAGTCTCACTAAACATCAGAAGACTATAACCTAAAAGAACAAAATAAAAATACTCAGCTATCAAAATTATCAAAACTTTGAAATTCTAAATTTATCACACAGTGATGATATATATATATGATATATATATATATCAGTAATGATATATATATGATATATATCAGTAATGATATATCAGTAATGATATATGTATGATATATATATGTGTGTATAGATACACATATATATATATGCCATAGTTGTCTAATGCAATATTTCTGTATCACAATTGACTAATATGTGCTTAAACCTTTATGGTTTAGAGCTACAGGGTATAATGCTTAATAAAATACACCAGTCAGAGAAAGATAAATACCATATGATTTCACACATATGTGGAATTTAAAAAACAAAATAAATGAACAAACAAAATAAAAGAGACAAACCAAAGGACCCAAACTCTGTGCCCAAAGAGTGAAATTTTATACTTCTTCTCCTAAGAACAACAAAGATGTCCCAAAGTTTATATATAATAATATTCTTCTCCACATTACATTTTTTTAAGATTTTATTTATTTATTTGTCAGAGAGAGAGAGATCCAGAGAGCGAGCACAAGCAGAGAGAACAGCAGGCAGAGGCAGAAGCAGGCTGCCTGATGAGCAAGGAGACAGAAGTGGGACTGGATCCCAGGGTCCTGGGATCATGACCCAAACCAAAGGCAGATGCTTAACCAACTGAGCCACCCAGGTGTCCCCACATTACATTTCTTATCTAAAATTGTAATTAATCAGATCATCTAATGATAGAAGCATATTTACACTAATATGAAATATCTGAATGACTTTATGATTTATGAAATTGCTGACAATATAATATGAAGTAACAAAAGCAAGAAATAAAAATGTCCAGATTCTTTCCCAGGTAATCTTCTCTATTTCCTCAAGCTCTTTAAGCAAAATACATTAAGAAAGAAGTAAAGAATTGGGTTATATATTAGAAACTTACAGCCCAGGAGAAGGAGAGGAGCCATCCTCCCACTTCCATTCATTGTCCTCCTCCTTGTAAGACAGGCCAATCCAAGTATGATTTACTGTAATTAATTTCATGATATTCTAGATGGAACCAACAGACACAACAGTATTAATACTAAAAGCATATTAAGAGATGAAAAATATGGAATTTGTGTCAGGCAAGAAGAATCATAAAAATGAAAATACTGTAGTCTATATAAGTCTGCTGATAAAGGAAACATCAAAAAAGTACTGAGTTCTGTAGTGTCTGTGCTCTTCTCAAACCAGAAATTAAATATGAAGAAAAAGAAAAGATAACTAGTAGAAAATCGTGTATTCAACAGGACACTGCACACTAAAAATAAATTATTTTTCTTAACATCTAGCACTTATTAAACTCTGTGCCTATTCTTCTACATTAAACTATATCATTGCATAAAAATGAGAAGATTCCCAATTTGGGGAGATTGGGCCCAGATAGAAGTAACATCGTATCTACAAATAATATGTAAGAAAGTGACAAATTCTATAAAAGAAATTAGAGCAAGAAATTACAATGAGATATCACTTCACACCAGTCAGAATGGCTAAAATCAACAACACAAGAAACAACTGTTGTTGGAAAAGATGTGGAGAAAACGAACCGGCATGCACTGTTGGTGGGAATCCAGCTGGTGTAGCCCCTGTGGAAAACAGCATAGAGGTTCCTCAAAAAGGTAAAAATAGAACCACCCTATGATCCAGTAACTGCACTACTGGGTATTTACCTAAAGAATACAAAAACACTAATTTGGAAAGATATATGTATCCCTATTTTTATTGCTGCAGTATTTACAATAGCCAAGAGAGCAGCCCAAGTGGTGTCCATCAATAGATAAATGGATAAAGAAGATGTGGCATACAATCGCCAAACTGTGAAAAGAGCCAAGATGCCCTTCAACAGATGAATGGATAAAGAATATATGGTCCATATATACAATGGAATATTACTCCTCCATCAGAAAGGATGAATAGCCAACTTTTGTATCAACATGGACAGGACTGGAGGAGATTATGCTGAGTGAAATAAGTAGAGAAAGTCAATTATCATATGGTTTCACTTATTTGTGGAGCATAAGGAGTAACATGGAGGATATTAGGAGAAGGAAAGGAAATGTGAACTGGGGTGAATCAGACGGGGAAACAAAGCATGAGAGACTATGGACTCTGAGAAACACTGAGGGTTTTGGAAGGGAGGGGTTGGGGGATGGGTGAGCCTGGTGGTGGGTATTAAGGAGGGCACTCATTGCATGGAGCACTGGGTGTGGTGCATAAACAATGAATCTGGAACACTGAAAAAATAAAATAAGTTATTAAATTATAAAAAAAGAAGATGTGACAGATAGATAGATAGACAGACAGACATATATTGCCAATGGAATGTTACTCAGGCATAAAAAGAATAAAATCTTATCATTTGCAACATGAACAGAGCTACAGGATATAATGCTTAATAAAATACACCAGTCAGAGAAAGATAAATACCATATGATTACACATATATGTGGAATTTAAAAAACAAAATAAATGAACAAAGAAAAAAAAAGAGACAAACCAAAAACCTACTCTTAATTATGAAGAACAAACTGCTGTTACCATAGAGGAAGGGAGGAATGGGTCAACTAGATGATAAGAATTAAATAGTGCAAAATACCAAAAAATGATGATGTCAGTATTTGTCACTAAATTAAATGGAATAAGTTAATTTGAAAAAAAAGGGTGCACTTATGATGAACACCAAGTAATATACAGAATTGTTGAATCACTATATCATACACCTGAAACTACTAGAACACTGTATGTTAACTATACTGCAATTTAAAATAATATAAGAAATAAAAGGCAAGGCAAGGAAAAGAAAAAATAGAACAGGGTCAGAAGGACTAGGAGTACAGAGGAGGGCATCTGTGGGGGGTAGAAGGTGGGCACTGATGCACAAGTTGCAATTTTAAATGGGGGTTGTCAGGATGGGTCTCACTGAGAAGGTGATAACAGAATGAATGCATACTTGAAGAAGGTGAAGTAGTTAGTCATGGTTATAGGCGAGAAGAACATTGCATGCAGATGCAATGTTTTTACAGGGAAAATATGCCTGGTGTGTTGGGAAAGAAAAGGTGTGCTGAAGTGGAGCACACCAGGAAAAGATGAGTGAAAAATAAAGCAAGAGAATATTCCTTTCTCTGCTTTTAAAGGTGCAGGTTAACACTTTCTTTAATTGGTACTTACTACATACTCATATCTCAGAAGCAAAGAATAAAAACTCACCTTCAATCTACTCCTGTCTGTCTTTAAAAATGTAGCATTCAAAGAGACACAAAGATCAGAACAGTTTAACCAAGAAACCATTTCCATGGTTTGATGGTAGTAGTGGTCTTCGTACTGAACCCAGGGATTCAGAGAAGGTCCACACCTGACTCCTAGGAAAGAAGGTATTTACAGCTCAGAGCTTGAAGACCCTCAGAGCCCACAAACAAAGCCTTAATGCTTTACCCCTTTCATTTTTAAGATAAATAAGATTGTTATTAAGAATTATTATTTTTTTAAGATTTTATTTATTTGACAGTGAGAAACACAGTTAGAGAGGGATCACAAGCAGGGGGAGTGAGAGAGGGAGAAGCAGGCTTCCCGCCGAGCAGGAAGCCCCATGTGGGACTCGATCCTGGGTCTCCGGGATCATGACCTGAGCCGAAGGCAGGCACTTAACCAACTGAGCCACCCAGGCGCCCCAAGAATTATTATTTTTAAAAAAGAATTATCATCAACTCAGAATTTTCTCAATTTCTTCCAAATTACCTTGTTTCTCCTTTAGTTCTTGTAAAACCTCAATGAGATAATTCTTCTGACTCTGGAGCCACTCTAGGGTTTCTACATAGGACAATAAAACTTAATAGATGAGAATAAACATTATAAGAGATTTTTTTTACTACTTTAAGAGTCATAATAATGAAATTTTCAAGTGGCAAGTATACAAATAATTTTGGTTCAATCCCCTTCTCTTCTGAATTAGTTTCATCTCGAGCTGAAATAATCAACTGCTTAGGAGGGGTAACCTGGAGGACAGTGGGAAAAGGAAAGTAAATGGGAAGTAGGGTAATCCAGGGAGAGAAACGAAACAACAGAGACTTTGGACACAGAAACAAACTGAGGGACTTGGAGGGAGGGGGGTGGAGGGATGGGAGAGCCTGGTGGTGGGTACTGGGGGCACCTAATGCGTGGAGCACTGGGTATGGGGAATGGGGAATGAATCTTGGAACACTGGAAAAAAAAATTAAGTAACAAAAAAAAAAAAAAGAAGCTCTATGCTCTAGGAGGGGAACATCTTCATGTGTCTGTGTCCCTCCCCCACAAAGATCCATTAAATGGAATATCCTTTAAAAAAAAAAAAAAGAAACCAGCCCTTTGAAAATGCACAACATAGTGGCCAGAGCACTACTGTATTATAAATTCAAAGTTGCTAAGAGACTAGATTTTAATTGTTCTCAATACAAAATTGAAATTATAATTATATGACATGATACATGACTGGCATAATCATATTGCAGTATGTAAATGCATTAAACCAATACATCACACACCTCAAACTTACACAATGTTACATGTTAAGCATATCTCAATAAAATAAGAAAAAGAAAAAAAGAAACCTGTCTTTTTAACACAACCTACCATGAAAAGGACTCTCAAATGATTGATTCAATTATTCAATACAGATTTTACATTTCACAGGAAACAAACTAATATTGTAATGCAAGGCCTTTGTAAAATATTTATTTATGGTAAATAGACTATGTTCTTTTACAATAAATTAGCATAAAAGAAGCTTTATGATGACTCTAGGATTTTAAACTTTTCTCCTGAGGAGGCATTTAGAAACTATGAAAATACTATGATTATTCAGATATTTAAGTTCTCCCATTCGCATGCTCCATGAATATCTTGAATGTACCTATACTTCACACCTAGATGCTTTGACTTATTTTTGGTTTATATGATTTCTCCTCCTAAGGGCAAGCTTCATACTGATCACAGCCTAGGCTGGCATCTACTGTGCACTGAACAAATGTGAATTAATAAATGAGTGAATGAGCTAATTAAAATAGGAGGCTGTGTCTCAAAAGGTGTGACTCAGTTTCAGACAATGATGGGAAAATGAGGCAAGAACCATCAAAATTGCTATGCTGCTGTGTCAGAGAGCTCCTGTTACATTATGTAATCAACCATTTTAGGGCTGCAATAAAAAAAGCCCAGCATTCTGTATAGAGAGTTTGTTCTTGCACTCATATTACCTTTATTTTGCTCAAGAACTTTTTGGATCTTCAGAAATTTTTCAGTTTTGTTTTGGAAAGACTCAATCCATTCATTCAAGGTCTTCATCTTGGTTGCTGATGCTTCAACAGTTTGAAAGTCTAAGAACAAAATTCCCAATACATATAAGCCACATGCTTAATTATGAAACAGCAGTGTATTCAATTATAAAGTATAATTTGTTTAGTTTCCTACTTACTAAAGTTCTCCATGTTTTCAAAAGCTGTAAAAAGTTATTTGGCCAAATACTCTCTCATTTATCCACTATTATTTCTAAAGTCCATGTCTAAATCTAAAATATCAGCCTAATTTCCTTATAAGTTTGAGTACATGTTTCTATTAATAGAAAAATGGTCCAATTCAATTAAAATGGACAACAAAAATGGCAAACATCATCCTGAATAACTCTTTAGGCAGCATGACTGTTTGATTTGATATGTAGAATTTCATGCCCTGATCAAAATTATTGAGTTCTGAGTATCAAGCTAGTGTTATCAATCAAAGAAGAACATTTACTTTTTAAATCACCAGTTGGGAATAATTTTAGTAATACTAAAAACATTCTGTGACCTAATTTAGGCTGCTGGAGACATTGACAATTTGAACAAATTATAAAAAAAATTCCTTCCTGATTTATAAATAAATACAGTGTAAATTTATTGAGCTTACTTCTTAGCAAGTTGTAATTTTAAATAATAATAAAAATAGTTATTGTCAAGATCTCTACAGTAATTACAATAATATTGCTTCCCTGGAAACATATTGCAGTTATTGAGAGCTTACAAGGTTAAATTCATTCAAATACTAAAATGCTATGATAATTTCATGTCATTTTCTGCCTGTTCTTTTTTCAATGCCAACAAACCATTTACCAAAAGCTATTATCTGGAAATGGTTTGAAGAAATATGATAATCTGGGAAAACTTTTCCCCTAATTAATCAGACTTACACTGATAACCAAAGAATCCACACAACATCAAGAGCAGCAGGCTAAAAATTCCCAGGATCACAGGAATGATTCCTTACAGAGAAAAGGAAAAAGAAGCAGCTAAAAAAACAGAGTAAGTGATAATCAGAGATATTGTGACCTCCTGTTGCTTGAAAGATTAATACCATTATCTTCCATTTGTTGTTGCTCTTAAAATATCCCAAATTTTCTGCTACTATCCAATGTGTGAATTACTATAAACTTTTGGCTGAATTTGAAGGGGTAAAAAAAAAAAAAAACTACTTAAAAGAATGTGCAGAAATGAGTTAACATAGCAGACCTGACTACCATCCTTTGAAAGGTCTGCTTGTAAGGTTAGCCTTTAGCACCTGGAAACCTGAATTTCAAGATGGTTCCCAACACAGTTATTGATAAGAATGGTTCACTAATCCTAAACTGTTTGTGCACTCTATGAAGATTATGATAAACACCTACTTTCCTTCTGGAAGTCTGGAATTTTATTACATGTCAGCCAGAGGTTACCTATGCAATCAGTCCCAATTAAGATCTTGAACACCAATTCTCTAATGAGTTTCCTGGGAAGACAACATTTCATATACATTGTCACAACTTACTGGAGGAATTTGTTGGCCCATGGGACTGGATTGGGAAAAAAACCTTTGGAAACTTGAGCCTAGTCTCCACCATTATTCACTCCATGTACTTTTTCCCTTTGCTGTCTGTTCTTGATATCCTTCCATTGTCATAAATCTCAGCTATAAGTACATGTATCTATGTGAGTTCTTCCAGGCAATCATCAAACCTGCACATGAACTTGGGGACTTCCACCACAGGTGAAAATTTTACATGCAGGTATTAAATATCCTTTAAATATCAGGTATAAAATGGCTAACAGACACATGAAAAAATGTTTGTCATCATTAGCTGTCAGGGAAATTCAAATCAAAACCACATTGAGATACCACCTTACCAGTCAGAATGGTAACAGGACCAAAATTAACAGGACAAGAAACAAGTGTTGGAGAAGCTGTGGATAAAGCGGAACCTTCTTACGCTGTCAGTGAGAATGCAAGTTGGTGTAGCTGCTTTGGAAAACAGTGTGGAGATTCCTTAAAAAATTAAAAATAGAGCTACCCTATGACCCTGCAATTGCACTACTGGGTATTTACCCCAAAGACACAGAGGTAGTGAAGAGAAGGGTTATATGTACCCCAATGTTCATTACAGCAATGGTCATAGTCGCCAAACTGTGGAAGAGCCAAGGTGCCTTTCAACAGACAAATGGATAAAGATATGTGATCCATAGATACAATGGAATATTACGCCTCCATAGAAAGGATAAATACCCAACTTTTGTAGCAACATGGACAGGATTGGAGAAGATTATGCTGAGTGAAATAAGCCAAACAGAGAAAGTCAAATATCATATGGTTTCACTTACTTGTGGAGCATAAGGAGTAATATGGAGGACGGTAGGAGAAGGAAAGGAAATGTGAATTGGGGTAAATCAGGGAGGGAGATGAAAATGAGAAACTCTGAACTCAGAAGCAAACTGAAGGTCTTGGAGGGGAGGTGGTGGGGGAAACTGGTGAGCCTGGTAGTGGGTATTGAGGGCACGTATTGCATGGAGCAGTGGGTGTGGGGCATAAACAATGCATCTTGGAACACTGAAAAATAAAATAATGTAATGAAAAAATAAAAAATAAAAAAATTTTAACAAACAAACAATAAATAAATACTAGGTATAAAATTTCAGTTCAGATTACCTTATCCTCACTAATATAATCGGATGGGGAAGTACTTAATAATTTTACATCTGTTATTATTAAGATAGAATTCTTGCTGACTGGTGGTATATTCTTCTCCTAAAGGATTACTACAATTCTTATGGAATTTTTTAACTGGATGATATTTGATTTCAGGCCAAACATCATCTATAATTTCTTCAGTTTCAGTACAATAATATGTTATATTACCACATTCTAGAAACCAAACTTTTAGCCATCATTGTTTATAGTGTTTTCTTGAAACAGTTAGGACACCACGAATGTCTCCAGAAATTTACAAATATCCACTGGGGACAAAATGCCTCTGGTCGATAACCACCACTACATTATTTAGAAAATTAAAGAAATTATTTGGACATTAGTTATTAATATATCCATTTTATTTGATGGCAGAATTTCATTTCCTTCTGAAATAAACATATAGACTGTAATGTAAAAAAAAAAGTATATATACTTCTGAAGAATTATACTTTCAAAAAAAGGTGAAATTCTGCCATCAAATAAAATGGATATATTAATAACTAATGTCCAAATAATTTCTTTAATTTTCTAAATAATGTAATGGTGGTTATCGACCAGAGGCATTTTGTCCCCAGTGGATATTTGTAAATTTCTGGAGACATTCCTGGTGTCCTAACTGAGGGGTAAGTGCTACTGGTGTCTGGTGAGTAGAAGTCAGAGATGCTGCTAAATATCCTATAATCACTGGACCATTCTCCACAACAGTTATCTAGCCCAAAATGTCAGTGGTACTGAAGTTGAGAAATATGGCTCCTCTAAATGTTTTGTTATAATCAAAAGGATGCAATCATATAGTAGGGTTCTACCTTTCTTGTCTTTTTATAAATTTGCTGAAATGAAAATCATGGTAATGTTTTAAATTTTGAATTTTGATCATGTTTAAGTCTTTCAGTCTCATGTCAGGAAACCTTTCTAAATTTGGATAAATGGCTTGTTTTATCTTTGAATATTTTCCTTAAAGTATAAAACTTTCAAATGTCTTTGTGAGAAAATGTGCTTTTATTTTGCTTCCATATACATTTTGAAAATTTTTTAATCTCTATATTTTCTCTAAATTGTAAAATTCCTTAATAAAAACAGTTAGAGAAAAGTAAAATCAGGTGAAGAGGTACCTTAAGATAACAAAGAGAGAACACAAATGCATAAAATCTGCTATGTATACTGTACCATTCATCCTGGTGGGCTCAGAATTTGGGCTCCATTCATTCTCTGGAGGAGGAGGATGATGAGGAGGAGGAGAAGGAGGAGGAAGGGGAGGAAGGTCAGGAGATGATTCCAAGTCTGCAATAGGTATTGTCTCTGTCTGCTCTGTGATTTCTTTTAGCATAGAAAATAAATTGAGATTAGAACTTAAGAGATTCATTACTATTTTCAAAAATTACAAGAAAAACAATTATAGTAGTAGACATTCAAACCGCATTTCCATCCACAACCCACTCAACTAAAACTATTTAAATGATTGATTAGGTTGAGTCAAGAAACAGATCATTATTTCTATTAATTTTATTTAAAAGCATCCCTTCGGTATACCTGAAAATTTTTAAAGAAAACGTCAGAACTTATGCCCCTGTTATAATCATAACCAGCAGTGATGATAGACAAAAATAATTAAAATGTTATTTTCATTAAAATGGTATAGTATTTTGAATTTTTAAAAAAATACCTGGAAACAGCTCAGAGTCTGCCACATCAGACATTATGAAGCCTTCCAGATGATTTTTTTATCCCAGTAGTGAAGAGGAGCACACAAAGATGTTGGTAGGTGAATGAAGAGCTTTGTCCTCCACTATCCTAGAGTTGATGGAAAGTCCAGACCTAGTCTAAGTGGGGCAGCTACTTACAGTTCTATGAGACTAACTTACTTTGGTAAAAACCACAAAGGAAGTGTGAAAATAACTGGATATATTTCTAACAGTTTTACAAAAATTTTTTTAAAGTTCCAATTTAATTAAATTATGTAAAACAAGCCTTTTAATAGCATCTGATTTGTTGTACACATAAGAATCTGGAAATAAATTAGGAAAAGCCACTGTCATAAAAAAATTGTAATTGAGAGTTCATAGTGAAATTTTTCATGAGAATTGAGTACGTACTGAAGGAAGACGTAGGAGTGTAGAACTAAGAATCTAGACAACTAGAGGAATAAGAAAAGGAACAATACCACAAACAACAGATATCTGTTAAAGGTAGATTTAAATGAGAATCTATAATAAATGACTACCAAAGATATAGACTACATAATAAAATCCGTAGATCGGGATATTGACAGTTTGGCTTAAGGTTTTTTGTTAACCACGCCACTCCACCAACTTTTTTTTCAAGTAAAAAGTTCTATTTAAAGAAATAAAATTGGGTAGCCACCACAATCTACTGTTTGCTATTTATTGGACTCCCATGGCTCAATATTTGTAGTGTGTAGAAATAGATATTGTACATAAACAAAAATAGACATAAGACTCTCATCGTTGGGGTTATAACCTCATAGAAACGAATGTATATTCAGGTCAATCTGGTTGAAACCACACATAGGTGGTTTAGACATAGGCAGTTGTCATGTTTTCCACCATTCTATGTCCAGTTAAGATCAGTCTTAGAAGTAAATCCTAAAAAATATTGCATTTTGTCTTTTAATATATGAATATGTAAGGTTGGTTGGCTAAAGCAAATATTATAATATTACCGTTCACTCAAAGACCTCAATAAATTTAGAGATGGAAAGACCTGATACTTAATTAAAAAAAAATCATACATTGACTTTTCGTCCATCTTGTACTTCATTTTTATTTTGTTTATTTTCTGACTTTAAATTTAAAAATCTGATTGCATTGCATTGGTTAAGGATTCAAAGTGCAAGTGGAAAGAAAGAAAAAGCATTGATCTGATAAGTAAATATGAAAAAATATCATATGGATATATATAGTATTCCATCCACGGATCCATTCATTTTCAATGAAATAAACTTACTGTACTGTAACCTTTTGATATGATTAATCATCTCTCCACTTGAGTAGTTATGTATCCAACATTTTAAAGAGAGAGCAATAAAGAATAAGCAAGAAGGAAGGTTCTACATGTTCTGCTGTTTAGAAGCAAAGGCCAAGTTGCAGAGTGGAGGGCACTTGTACAGCATAAAAAAGGAGAAGTGGAAGGGAAATGAGGAGGAACAAGAGAAATAGAAGGAGAAGAAGGGAGGAAAACAAGAAATAATGTGCAAATATGTTTAACTCATATGAACATAAAAAATATTTATACTGGTGATTATAGGCAAGTGAGACTATAAGAGAGAAGAAAAATTATTTATATTCGCTCCATTTTAAGCTTCACATTATATACATGTGTTACATTTATCATGTTTTTAAATAAGTTCTGTGTGAGATAGGGAAGTAAAGGAAAAGTCATTCAGCATAAAGAAAAAAATCATGCTATGAACAATGTTTATCTTAGACGATACCCATAACAGTATTATATCCAAGGACCAGAAATATCAGGAATAAAATGTGTCCATAAAAGAGGAATTGGTTAATTCCCTCCTAATATAATGAAACACAATACATACAATATAATCATTATATTGAAATCTACTTTATGACATGGATGTTCATGTAGAGAAACTGACCAAATCAAAAGACTTTCAGTCAAATTAAAGAGTATCTCCATCACAAGGCAAAATACCAACAGAGTGAATGAAATGGGAGAATGGGAGAAAATATTTACAAATCATAGATCTCATAAGGGGCTAATATCCAAAATATATAAAGAACTTATACAACTCAATAACTAAATAATTTAATAAATACATAAGTAAATAAATGAATAACTAATACAAACAAAATACAGACAGAGAAACTCAACAGATACTTTTCCAAAGAAGATATACAAATGGCCCACAGGTACATGAAGAGATTCTTAACATGACTAATCATTGGGAAAATGTAAGTCAAAACCACAGTAATTCCTCACCCCTAAAAACTGCTATCAACAAAGAGATAAGAAATTAACAAACTTTGACCACGCTGTTGAGAAAAGGAACATTTTTTTTTACTGTTAGTGGGAACTCAATGCAACCATTATGGAAACAATCTGGAAATTCCTCAAAAAAACAGAAATAGAGCTACCATATGATCTAGCAATCCCACTTCTGGTATATATCCAAACGAAATGAAAACATGATCTCAGAGAGGTACCTGCACTCCCATGTTCACTGCAGCATTATTAACAAGAGCCAAGACATGGAAACAACCTAAGTGTCTGCCAGCAAATTAATGGATTAGGATTTAATACATACATACACATATATACACACAGAAATATTACTCAGCTGTGAGAAAGAAAGAAATTCTGGCATCTGCCACGACACGATGGACCTTGAGAGCATTATGTTAAGTGAAATAAGCCTGACAGAGAGAGAAAAATACTGCCTTGTATCACTTATATAGAATCTGAAAAAGAAAATCAAACTCATGGAAGCAGAAAGTAGAAGACTGGTTGCCAAGTGTTGTGAGGTAGAGGTAGAGAGGTTGGCATAAGAATACATCCTTTCAGCTATAAAATGAATAAGTTCTGAGGAACTATAATATGATAACCCTATAATATAGTTGGAATTTTCTAAAAGTGTACAAGTTAAATGTTTCCATCCCCCAAAGACAATGTTTTAATAAAGCTGGGGGAAAGAAAGATTTGAAACTTTAAAACGTCCAAGGATATAAAGGGAATGGAAGTATCTACTTTTCTTTTTTTTTTCTTTTTTTCAGCTTTATTAAGATATACTTGACTTATAACATTGTGTAAGTTTAAGGTGTTACAACATTTGATATATTTATATATTGCAAGATGATTCCCACTATGAAGTTAGTGAATATGTCATCCCATCATATAATTGTCATTTCTGTTTGGTAAAAATATTTAAGATGTACTACCTTAGCAACTTTTAAGTATATAATATCTGTATTATAGTACAGTATCATTAATTGTAATCACCATGCTGCTATATCACATTTACAGAATTTATTTCTTAAAACTGGAAGTTTATTTCTTAAAACTGGAAGTTCATACCCTTTGACCAACATCTCCATTTCCTCTATCCCACAGCCGCTGGTAGCTACCATTGGGCTTGCCATTTCAATGAGGTTAGATTTTTTTTGTCTTTCTGGAACATATGTAACAATTCTATTTTTTTCTAAGTTTTTATTTAAATTCAAATTAATTAATTTAGTGCAGTATTGGTTTCAGGAGTAGAATTTAGTGATACTTTAAGAAAGTAATGATGAATTAGAAGACTCAGGATAACAAAATGTCAACTTTCTGCAATTTTATCTACAATTCAACATAATCCCAGTAAAAATCCCAGCAATAATTTTTATAGGAGTTGACAAACTGATTTAAAGTTTGTATGGAAATGCAAAGAAACTAAAATAGCCAAATTAATTTTGGAGGAAAAAGAACAATGCTTGGAAGTGCACATTACCTAATTTCAGATTTAATATAAAGTTATATTCAAGAGAGTGTGGTATTGACAACAGATTAGGTTTCAACAGATAGGTAAATGGTGGCTGGTGGAAAACAAATTCCATACTTTCAGAGGCACACTTACAGATAAGCCAAAAGGGAAGGTGAAAGTGAATGCTAGCCACTAGAACACAGTCAGAGACATCAGTATGTACTCATGTTTAGCTTAGTATATATACAGATGTTTTGACACATAAACAAATATACATATGTGTGTTTATCATGGAGTTATGCCCACTTAAGAATTTGCAAGCAATGAAATCCCACAAGCAGGGGACCCGGCACCAGATATCGGTTTCTAAATACTATTCATCAGTAAAAGGAATTAGAGATCCTTGGAGAAATGACTGATTCTAAGGATGGAGCAAAGGAAAAACTGGGTAAGCACAGTGCATCTTATAATGCCAGAAAGTAAGAAAGCACTCAAAAAATACAAAGATTGGGGTGTGTCAAAGGCACACAGGAGCTAACCTGAAAAACCTCCCGATGGCCAAAACTGGAATAATTTACAGCAATTTACAGCAAAATAAAGTGGCATTTGACCATAACAAATATAAAATTAATATCCATGAGCCCATACTATTATAAAAGATTTAATAATTGAAAGAGAAATAAATGGGAGATAGAAAGGCAAATCTTTACAGAAAACTTTCAAATTTCAAATATTACCTTTCCAAAAGATTTAATGCCACCTAGAGTGGATGGGACTTGGTGACTTTGTAGAAAGAACACAGAATGGAAGGCAGAAAATGGTAACTCTACAGTAGAAATACTTGGCAAATGCTAAATTAACCAAGCGATAAGGTTAATAAGACCAGTGATGTCATGTGGATAACATGTATCCCTGAGGGCACTTGATTCCACATTTGGAACTGCCATTTTAGAAACCCATAACCCCAGTCTGAACATGAGAAAAACATTAAAAAGCAAAAATTGAGAGGCGTGTTACATACAACAGGACTACAAGAAAGGACTGCAAGTGTCACAGATCAAAGGAAATGTGATGACTAAATGTCATGTTGTATTCTCAATTAAACTTTTTTTAAAAAGAATACTAATTGTGATATGATGAAATTCCAATACTAATTGGAGATTCTTTATTAGCAATGTATCAATGTTCAGTAATTTGGATTTTGACTGTGGTAACATACGATTACATTAAAGAAAACTAGGTGAGGAGTATAAGGAAATTGTACTATGTTGGCAACTATTCTGTAAAATCTGAAATTATTAAGTTATTTTTTTAATTACGTTGAAGGAATATTCTTGTACAAAGATATGTAACACTCAGTGCTATTACTCATTCAAAGAAAACAGAAGATATAAAATCTATCAATAATTTTGCAAAAGGTCAAGACAAAGATCTTTCTGTTTGCCTACATTTAAATGTTTTATTGAGTTGTTATTATCTTGTTAAACTTTTTTAACTCTACTTATGAGGTAATAATATTTTTTTCTTCAAAGAGCAAAATATTTACTGCTAATGACAGTAACCAATTATTGTTCAAATACTACATGGGACAGAAAAGAAAATAAACTTGCAGTGTATTTAGTGTGTAAGGGAAGTCAGAAAATATAAAACTGATTCTTAATTTTTATAATCAGAGATGTAAGGCATAAAGAGTATTTTGAAAAATGTAATATTTTCCAAAACTATTTTTAAGAATAAGTATGCTTCATAG
>PITA01011370.1:0-61339 GCA_004023965.1 Spilogale gracilis | reverse complement strand
GATTTTAGTAACAATAAAAAAAATATCCCCAGTCAAAAAAAAAAAAAAAGATGTCCAGAATGATTAAAAAGATGCCTTATCTTGCTTTTGTTGTAATCACATCATTTCAGGGTAGGATCACAGTTACTTACTGCTGTTCAGAAGCTTTGCTTGGCAGTTACAGATATTTCTGATTAATGAAAAACAGAAAAGCAAATTATGAATTAATAAATGAATTTTATTTTCTAGATACTCTCTCGCAGAACATGAACTCCATGGGGGAGGGAAGATATAAATAAGTGGTGTTTGGTGGTTGAAAGGTTGAGTCAGTATGTTAGAAAAAATTTAGAGCAGCCATTTACCTTAAGCCCAGAGAATCTTGAAAAATGGAAGTGAGAGAAACATTTGCTTCAAAAGCTTCCTAGGAATGGCCTTGGGATTAGGAATGTGGCTCTCTTTTGGTTAAAAAAAAAAGACAAAAACAAAAAATAAACCCACACAGATAAAAATATTCTCTGAACAACTTCTTCTTTGTGAATGGCAACAAAACCCACAATTCCAACTATTAAATTGTAATATTTTATATACATGTTCTTTAAACACAAGACCTTCTTGTTCAGAAATGTCTCCCCAGTGATGTCTGTTAACTGAAACCTAGAGAGTTCTTACATTAAGATGTCACCTATGATGGCAGATAGTTTTTACAAGTGCAAATACTACTGGCTAAGGTCTCAGACACAACCACAAAAAGATGTTAGGGAATGTGAATTAAAGAATTCTCCAAGAGAGCAAGAAGGTAGAAGAACAAAGCACAGCAGTACCTGATGGGCCCTTTAAAGAGGATTGTTCCGGGGCGCCTGGGTGGCTCAGTTGGTTAAGCAACTGCTTTCGGCTCGGGTCATGATCCCGGAGACCCGGGATCGAGTCCCACATCGGGCTCCCTGCTCGGCAGGAAGCCTGCTTCTCCCTCTCTCACTCCCCCTGCTTGTGTTCCCCCTCTGGCTGTGTTTCTCTCTGTCAAATAAATAAAATATTAAAAAAAAAGAAAAAAAATAAAAATAAAGAGGATTGTTCCTTGTCTAAAATGTTCCCAGGTTCAAGTGCTAAAAACTCTGCCAGGCTGTTGTAAGGACATTAGGTCTTGTTAACTGGGGCTCCTTATTTTTCTGAGGTCCATGTACGATAGGTCTGAATAGTCAAGAGTTACAAATCAAGCTAACAAATGGGTTAACCTACAATATACATTGACAGATGCTATCCTTTTATCTTGGGAAACATACCTTCGTAATAACAAAATTTAAACTTTTATATGTTTAAAAGCTAAACCTCTAAAATTAGTTATTATTGTGTATATCTATTTCTGTTAATGGGTTAATTATATTTAGGTAATAAAAAAAGGGAAATTTAAGAATAGTTATTACCTGTTTATTTCATGAAATTCTTTTCATCTCTTCATTTCAGCAAAATCCCTAATGTAGTCAGTATTTTCATATAATTTCTGAACATTTAATTCCATTGCTTACACAAATCTAAACCAAAATTAAGATTGAAAGTCAAATACAAAATTATAATTAATAACTTTTTAGTAAAAGGATTTTTAAAAATATTTTATTTTTTCAGTGTTCCAAGATTCATTGTTTATGCACCACACTCAGTATCAAAGAATTTTTTTAAAAAACATTTATTTATTTATTTATTTATTTATTTATTCATTCATTCATTCATTCATTCATTCATTCATTTGAGAGAGAGAGCAAACGAGCAGGGAGGAGTAGAGGGAGCGGTACAAGCAGACTCCACATGGAGTACAAAGCCTGACATGGGGCTCAATCTCATGACCCTGAGATCATGACCTGATCTGAAATCAAGAGTCAGATGCTCAACTGACTGAGCCAAACAACCACCCCTTAGTAAAAGGTTTTTAATTAAAGCTGAAAATTTTTTATAATTTGTAAAAAGCTAATCTTACCAAATAATTTTATCAAAATTGAAACTAATAATTTTGGCACTGAATGTTTGTTTCGTTGACAATTGGAAGAACTGGTATCATACTGCAGCTGTTATGTCTGGGCCTATACATAATCAAATTTAAGAGTTCATAAATGGTTTAGTTTTGCAGAATCTCCTCTAGATGCCACATTGCAAACACATGCTAATTTGTAGTGATTTCCAAAGAAAAGCAAGAAAATGGACCCTCAGCATTATTGGGAAATATTGCTAAAGGCAGAAATCTAATGTGTTCCTGATTATCTGACAAGGATTTGAAAAGTGAGCCTTTTTCTCTTACATGAGTACCTTTGCATTCTAATTCTCTTAGAAATCAAAAGAAGATTCTCTTTCCAGTGTGGGGAAGGGCATACATCACAAAGCTTCTGAGTGCTGAGACATAATTGCCTTTAGTTTTGTGGACGTCTTCTGGGGACTCTCAAATGGCATCAGGTGTAAAAATGAATGCTTAGCAGAGTGCATTGTGTTGGGTTAGCACTGAGCACCAGAGCCTGAGTTCAAGAGGTGCTCATATGTTCTTTCCTGCGTTTTTTATGTATGTATATTTGTGGCATCAGAGTCATCTAAAACGTGAGCCTTGGGGCAGGTGCTTTTTCCCAGGGTCTGAGAATGGTAGTAGCAAAAGTAAGCTCTAAGTGTGGGCAATACCAAAGAGAAAAACCCCAAGGAGAAACTTTGCAAAATACAACTTTCTTCCATGTATTTTAAGTTTGCTGGGAGTTATGTGATGTAAATACCTGAACCTTCCTTCTTTTAAAAATATCTAAGTGACTCAACATTGCTTATGAATAATTCTGAAAATTGATTTTTTTCTCTAGTCAATATTATTCTTTCAAAATTTATCCAGGTTGATACATATAGATTAGCCCAACTTCACTCATTTTAATGATTTATAGTATTCTGTGGTGTGAATATACTACCATTGATTTACCAATTCTTGTGTCGATGGCCATTTACATTGTTTCCAGTGTTTCAGTATTACAAGTGAATGTTGCCAAATATTCATATATGCCTCTTGGTGCAAATGTGTGAGTTTATCTAAGATACAGCCCAAAAAGGAGATCTGGATAAAAGGGTATGTGTGTCATCTACTTCTTAGACATTGACAGATTGCACCAATTTACATTCTACCACCAGCATATGAAAATCCTCATTTCTGTGTATCCTAGCAAAATCGAGATGATGTCACACCAGTGATAGGTATAAAACTGTATTTTATGGGGTGCCTGGGTGGCGCAGTCATTTCAGAGACTGACTCTTGGGTTCAACTCAGGTCCTGATCTCAGGGTCCTGAGATTGACTCCCATGTTGGGCTTCATGCTCTGCAGGGAGTCTGCTTGAGATTCTTTTTATTTATTTATTGGAGAGAGAATGGGGGAGGGGCATGGGGAAAGGGAGAAGCAGACTTCCCACTGAGCAGGGAGCCCAATCTGCGACTTGATCCCAGAATCATGACCTGAGGTGAAGGCAGATGATTAATCCACTGAGCCACCCAGGTGCCCCTCTGCTTGAGATTCTATCTTCCTCTCATTCTGCCTCTCCCACTTGTGTTCTTTCTCTTGTAAGTAAATAATCTTTCAAAAAAATATAAAGCTGCGTTTTATTATTTTTTCAGTTAGTACTTCCATGATTAAGAGTGAGAGTGATTTTTTTTCAAATGTTTATTGACCTTTCAAGGTTCTCTTTCTAGGGAGTACTTATTTAAATTCTTTATCCATTTTGGACATATTATGTTTTCATGAAAATGTGGCTTTGATGAATTATTCACAGTTTCTCTTTACCCTTGGGATACTTTGTTTCTTCTTTCAGTCTTTAATTGAAAATTTTGACAGTATATTTACTTGATTAAAGATTATATGGAACGTCACACATGAGAAATCTCATCCCAGTTGAGGTCTCTTAACCCTATTGATAGTCATTTTTCAGTTTACCGTTGTGGTGTTTATTTTTTATTTCATTCTTTCTGTTTATATTCTATATTCTTAGTAGTGGATAATAATGAAATTGTTACTCTTATTGAAGAATACCAGGCTGAGACATGACCATTACCACACCTTTAGAATTCCCTTCTATGTTCTACCTAGATGGACTGCATCTTCTTCTACATCCCTGGACATAACCACTATCATGGCTATGCTTTTTCTTATATTTACTTCATCTATGACTTTTTTCTACCTTCACTGCCTTTTTCCTTCAGCATTTTGAAAATACCAATTCATTTCCTTCTAGATCTCAGTGTTGTGTATGAAATAGTACTGCTAATGAAGTATCTGTTGTTAATATTGAGAGTTTTTTGTGATTCTCCAATGTTTGTCCCCTCTCCCCCCGGTTGGCTTGAGCAATCTGTGCATCCCCAACAGTCTTGAATTTCACAGTAATGAATCCACACCAAGGTAGAGTTTCACCTATTGTGATGGATGGTTAGTGGGCCTTTTCAATATGGAAATATATTTTCTTTAGGTTGATCCACTTTCTTGAATTATCTCATGGGTGATTTCCTCCCTTCCATTTTTCTGTCTCCTGTCTTTCCATGATTCTTATTATTTAGGTATTGTAATTATACACTGTTTGCCCTTTTTTTTTCTTTTTCACTTCAATTTTCATTTTTTTCTTTCTAATTTCTGGGAGATTACCTCAGGAGACTTGAGTTCTAGACCCAGTATTCAAAGGAACTACTTTTGCCCTTTCCTAAACCTCAGTTTCATCATGTTTGGAAGGAATGAGGTAAACCATAAAATGTTTAATTGGCTTTCTAGCTTGAATTTGCTATGATTTTCAAGTTGAACCATCAGATAGGCAGGCATGTGTATCTATTTGCTTTGTGTACACATGGAGGAATTAAGTCTCAGAGAGTTTAAGATTAGAATTAGAACATATCCTTCTGCCTCCTGGTCTAGTCTACCTTTCATTAGGCAATGTCACATAACACAATAATAACAATCATGAAGGGAAAGTAGTTTGATTAAAATAATAAGTTGCTTTTAATGTTGTCCTTCTGTACTGTACATATGCAGATTATCTTTACCTACTCTAATTTTATCTCACTCTACCTGTATCTACCTCTATTCTAATTGTATCTATGATGGTAATTCTTATTCAATAAGGTAGTCACAGCAGTAGGTATAATAACTGCTAACAAATGGTAATTAGTTTTCACACTAACAAATTAAATTGACACTCTTAACACTCAACTTTCTCCTTGAATAAAATACATTTTAAGCTTTGGGGGAATTGGACTCAACGCTATTTTAATGCTGTGGTCCTGAATCTAAAGTATATCTTTCTCTTAATTATATCATACAGATGTTTGTTCAAATGTCTCTCTTCATTATTTTTATTCCTTTACTTAAATGCTGATCACATCTTTCTTCTCCATATTTAAATGATAAGCATACTATACATATGTGATAACATATAGAATATATTTGTAGTTAAAGTAATAATACTAAAATATCACGTTCCTGTCAACCACACTAGCGTTATAGAATATTATCATTACCTTAGAAGATAATCTATGGTCCTCTCTGATTTCATCCTTTTGCCTGACCCTCAGATAAATCTGCAGTCCTGACTGTATTTGTCAGCTTAGGCTGCCATAACAAAATGCCAAGGACTGGGTGACTTCAACAAGAGAAATTTATTCTCTAGTGTTCCTGGAGGCCTAGAAGTGCAAGATAAAGGTGGCAGCAGGTTTGGTTTCTTCATAGACTTTGCTTCATGGCTAGCACAGTCACTTTCTTAGTATATATGCACATAGCCATCTCTCTATGGCAACATGTCTGGTGTCTTTCTCTGTGTCTTAATCTTATAAGGACACCAGTCACATTGGTTTAGGTCCCACCCTAATGATCCCATTTTAACTTAATTACCACTTTAATGGTGCTATCTCCAAATACATTCCCATTCTGAGGTACTGAGGGTTAGAGTTTCAATATATGAATTTTGAGTGGACATGATTCAGCCTGTCCATGACACTGACTTTTGTGTTATTTATACTTGCTATGGTGTGAAAGTTTGTGTCCTTCTCCAAATTCGTACAGTGAAACTTAACCTCTAAGGTGATGGTATTAACAGGTGGGACCTCTAGAAAGTGGTTTAGTGCCTTTATAGAAGTGGCCGGAGAAAGCTTCCTCAACCCTTCTACCATGTGAAGATGCATTGGAAAGGTGGAGGAGGCAGACTTTCACCAGATGCCTTGTTTGCCAGTGCCATGACTGGGACTTCCATCCTCTAAAGGTGTGAGAGACAAATTTCTGTTGTTCATAAGGCCTCCTTCTTTGGTACTTTGTTACAACAAACACATGGGCCACTTTGGGCTCCTCATTGCCTTTGAGTCAATGGGCAAAGAGTGATCATGACTATCAAGGGGGATAATTGGACTCCTGTTCCACAGCAGGGACAAGTAAGTGTATGTCCAAAATACAGGCAATCGAGGCTCCCTGGGTGGCATAGTCTAAGGGTCAACTCTTGATTTTGGCTCAGGTCATGATTTCAGGGTTGTGGGATCAAGTCCTGAGTTGGGCTTCATGCTCAGCAGGGAGTCTGCTTGAGATTCTTTCTGTCCTTCCCTCTCTGTCCCTCCCACTTGTGCTATCTCTCTGTCTCTCTCTCTCTCTCTCAATAAATAAATAAATAAACAAACAAACAAATAAATAAATAAAATCTTAAAAAAAATACAGGCAATCCCTTAGGGCATCTCTTAATGTTACCATGTCTTGTGGTTAAATGAATGCAAAACTATAACAACCCAATCCAGGGAGGACTGCCAATGGCCTAGATCCTTCAGGAACGAAGGTTTAGGTCACTCCACCAGGTAAAGCAGCATGGTCAGCTGAGGTGCTTGCCAAAGGCAAAGGGAATATATAATGGATAGTGGAAGAAGATAGTTATAAGTGCCAGCTATGACCACATGATCAGTTACAGAAACAGGGATTATAATTGTGATGAGTATTTACTAATTTTGTTATGGATGCGTGTGTATGTGTGTGTTTGTGCATGTGTCTCTATATACACATACACATATTAAGCAAATATGTTTGTTCTCTTTAGTGTCCTATTCCCTCATCATGGAACCTAAGATGTATTGACCTCGTATCAGTATTTAACTATTGCTAATTTTACATCATACTATTTAAGTTGCGGGATATTGGGAGAAGAGGAAACATTATTCAAGAAGCTCGCTTCTTCTTATGAGGAAGGGGTTAATGCATTTTTGGTTTCCCCGCGGGTAGTTGTAATGTGTTGGGGAGAATTATGATCTGGTTATTGTCTTTATTTGGAGATTAAGCATGGTTTAAAGAGATAGGTATGGGTGTGAAATTGACAAGGAATGGAATTGTGGTGGTTAATTTATGTGTCCATTTTACTGGGCTATGGATGCCCAGATAACTGGTCAAACATATTTTCGAGGTGTATCTTTAAGGGTATTTCTTGAAGAAATTAGCATCTGAATCGATGAACTGTCTGAGCAAAGCAGATGACCCTCTCCAGCATGAATAGGCATCATCAAATTGGTTAAGGGCCTGAAGAGAAGAAAAAGGTGACGAAAGGATAAGTTTGCTGTCTCTGCTGGAGCTACCACCTCCATCTGCACATGTTCTGGGATGTTGGTACAAATGGTTTTCTCAGCCTTTTGGACTCTGGGGCTGTGATTGGACCATGAGGCCTTTGGTCTTGGACTGAATTATGCCACCAGCTTTCCTCATTCTTCAGCTTGTAGATGGAAGATTGTGAGATACCTCAACTTATATAACCTTGTGAGCCAATTCTTGTAATAAATTTCCTCTCATATAGCTCTATATATCATATTGGTTCTGTTTCTCTGGAGAACCCAGGCTAATACAATGCCCTTTTTTACTGTGTATATATATTTATCACTTGTCTTAGTGTAGGCCACTATAACAGGATGGCATAAACTGGGTGGCTTATAAACAGCAGAAATTTATTTCTCACAGTCCTGAAGGCTGGAAGTCTGAGATCAGGGTTCCAAAATGATTGGGTTCAGCTAAGCATTCTCTCCTGGCTTTTACACTGCCAGTTTCTTATTGTATCCTCATGTGGTGGGGAGCTGAGCAAAGGAAGGAAGCTCTCTTGTGACTCCAGTGAAGGCATTAATCCCAGTCATGAGGGCTCCACCCTTCTGACCTCATCTAATCCCATTTCTCTCCCAAAGGCTCCACTTCCTAATATGGTCACAATGAGGGGTAGGGTATCAACATATGAATGGGGGAGAACCGTGTTGAGTCTGTGTATGCCTACATGAACAGTACTTAGTTTTGCCAGTTTTTGAACTTTCTATCAAGGGAACCGTGGCCACATTCCACTGGGACTTGCTGTTATTACTCCTTTGAGATACATGATTGATGTCTATTGCAGTTTTGGATTTTATTGCATGAATAAACCCCAGTTTATGTATTTACTCTACTATTAATGACATCTGGTTGTTTCTAAGTCTTTTGGTATTATGAGCATCGCTATGAAGAACCTTCTTTGGCATGCGTTCTGGTGTATATTTGCAAGAATTTTGCCATGTTTTTATACAACAGAAGATAGAATTTCTGGCTTAGGGAATTTGTGTACATACAGCCAATTTTACTCAAGGTGCCTTTTATTTCTAGGCCCATTTTAATTTTTTTTTCATCCAATGACAGATGCTTCTAGTTGTTTCCCAACTGACCTTCCCCCCTTTTTCCTTTAGGAGAACCCTCATTTTTAGCTGACTATATTGCCATTAAGAATAGAGAATTTAGGGTGCCTGAGTGGCTCAGAGGGTTAAGCCTCTGCCTTCCGCTCAGGTCATGATCTCAGAGTCCTGGAATCAAGTCCCGCATCGGGCTCTTTGCTCAGTGGGGAGTCTGCTTCTCCCTCTTTCACTGCCTGCCTCTCTGCCTATTTGTGATCTCCCTCTCTGTCAAATAAATAAATAAAATCTTTTAAAAAAAGAATAGAGAATTTATTCTCAGCCCCCTGGCTAATATGAAAGCATAAATGTTTGTTGGGACTTTGTGGAAGGCTGCTTAAAGAATGCGGATTTCCTGAGGTCACCGTGGACTTCCACACCAGCTCTGGATTTTCAAACTGTGGACTTCTTCAACATGAGAGAATAAGTCTTGATGTCTTTAAAAGCACTATCTTGCAGTCTGGGAACTTTCAGTGAAACATAGTTCCTAACTGAACACACTTTCAAATTTAATTTGATAATCTTGTTTCTAATATTTTAGCATGCAAAAATATTTTGAATTTTCAGTTTGTTAGCTCTCCAGTTGGATGATTTCATGATCCTCTTAGAGAAAAATCTTTATTTCAAAACATCAGTTGTTCCCCCAAGAAATAAGAAATCTTTGATAGGAACACTTGCTGGTCTCTAGGATACTATATCGGTTTTCCATTTAGCAGGAAGCCTCTGCTTTTAACAAGCCTTTCCATGCAAAGAATTACAGAGGATGATATAATTATTACCTAAGAAGTTATGATTAATTTTATTGCACACTTTTCCCATCTCCCATCATAATTAACCACTAGTACTATTTTTTAAATCATTTTGTGGTTCTGAAATATGATTCATAAGCAATATATTATTAGATTTACTTATTTTGAGTCCATAAAATGGCAGCTTACTGTATTCTGTCTTTTAGGATCTGCTTTTTTCTCTCAAATTAGGTTTCCAAGATTCATCCATGATTTAATGAGTCACTAAAGGCGTGATTTAAGGTATAATTAGCTGCAATAATAGACAAACCCTGAAATATCAATATTATAACACACAAGAAGTTCATTTCTTGCCTGCAGAAGGCCTAAAAAGCACATGTTTTAGTAGTGGATGGCTCTCATCCAATTGGTGAATCAGGAGCTTAGTTCTCCATCGTATTCTGTGCTTTCCTCCACATATGGCTTCCTGGGTCACCATACTTACCTTCCCTCAGTTTTTGAGGGAGGAAAGCCATGTAGGATATTTCTGTCACTTTTGTCCGAAAATGACACACATCACTTCCTCTCATGTTTCATTTGTGAAAGCTCAGTTGTATGGTGTGGCTGCCATGGAGATGTGTTTCAACACAGAAGCTGCGGAAGGAGTTCAGTGAGCTGATGTCCTCCAACTGGATCACCTTTATTATCTATCTCAACACTTGAGCTAAGCTTCATCTTCCCTGGCAGTTCCCAGCCAGTGACTCAGCACAGCAAGTGTACAAGGACCTGGACATTGCTGTCCCATGCAGAATTTATCTGTGGGCAGACTTTGTGCTGGAACTTCACATTTGACTGCCCAAAACTTTCTCAAGGCTGCACTGTAGTCTGATGTTCTTCTTACTCACAATCCCATCTTCCTCTCTCCTTTCTCATTGGTCTGGTCTACGTCATGATTTAAAGACTCTCCTCCCTCCTACTGTTGCTCTGTCTGCAATTTCTTGTTCATAGGACCCACCCTCAATAAAACTCTTGTATGCCTAATTCCACCTTTATGTTCTCTTCCCAGAGGATTCCAAATGACACACATGATCACACTTAAGCAAAAGCAAGGCTGGAAAATGTAGTCGAGCTGTATGCCTAAGAAGAAGAGGAAAGAGGTGCAATGATCAGCTAATCAGTATCTGCCATAATTTAACTCAGTCATTTTTATTGATATATGACAATCCTTTTGTAAACATAGCACAATCTATTTTATTCATTTTCCTATAAATAGACAATTTTGGTTTTTCTGAGTGTTGGTGTCTTTGTTTTTTACAATTACAAATGTTGTTGCTACGAAGAATCTTACATGTATCCTGGAGCATAGTTTTGAGAGTTTCCTTTAGTAATAGGTACTTACAGGTGGAATTGTTAAAAATGTAAAATGTATGCATGTTAAGCTTTATAAGATGATGCCCAGTTACTTTCTAAGAAGTTGTATCAATTTATCTGCATGGTTGCAAAATATAAGGTTTCCCTTTGATCTACTTTCCTTCCTTCATTCATTATACTCTCAATTTTTGCCATTATTCTTAAAAATAAGATAATATTGGAAATATATAACAGTTTTCCTCTGTCCTCTGTATGTTCCAGGATCTGAACAGAACAAATTCCAGTGGGGCACCATGGTTTCAGCTCAGGTCATGATCTCAGGGTCGTGAGATCAAGCCCTATGTTATGCTCTGCACTGGACGTGGAGCCTGCTTAAGGTTCTTTCCCTCTGCCCCCCTCCCACCACACACATGTGAAATCTCTCTCTCAAAAAAAAATATCGTCCTGGTATAGCCAGCCCCTTTCTTTTAGCTCATTTTTTAAAAAATTTATTTGACAGAGAGCACAAGCAGGGGGAGCAGCAGGCAGAAGGAGAGGGAGAAGCAGGCTCCCCACTGAGCAAGGAGCCTGATGGAGGGCTGAATTCCAGGACCCTGGAATCACGACTTGAGCCAAAGGTAGACACTTAACTGACTGAGCCACCCAGGTGCGCCTCTCTTAGCTCATTATTTTTAAGATTTTATTTATTTATTTCATAGAGAGAGAGATCACAAGTAGGTAGAGAGGCAGGCAGAGAGAGAGGAGGAAGCAGGCTCCCTGCCGAGCAGAGACCCTGATGCGGGCCTAGATCCCAGGACTCTGGGATCATGACCTGAGCCGAAGGCAGAGGCTTTAACCCACTGAGCCACCCAGGCGCCCTCTTAGCTCATTTTTAACATTCGTCCCACTCAAGTCAATCTGTGGTAGTTTTTTCTTTTTTTTTTTCATTGCTACCATTCATTTCTTGCTTCCACATTGTGTTCTTTGCTTTGTCTGTCTCTTTTAATACTCTTTAATTCTTTTATTATTAAAAACAAGATTTTATCTGACATTTCTTTTGATTAAAATTAATCTCAGAACTCTTATTTAAAGATAATTAATATCATATTAAATAAATAGAGGAACTGGAGAGAAGGGAGCCATGTAATGCACATGAACCAGCAAAATTTCATGGTTCTCCCATTCTCATACCCAACTCACTGAATATATGCATGTATAAATATACACATATGTGTGTGTATATAATGCATGTGTCTATATATGATTGAGTGAATATATGCGTATCTGTATATACTTGCATGTGTTATATACACAATACTGTAACATTGATATATGTATATGCCTCATTTACTTGTGTATTATGTTTATGAATGCTATATATGCATATATGTACATATATATATATATACACACACACACATATATATATATGAGATAGATAGATTGATCGATTCAAGGTCCCTAGCACAATGAAAAGTTATATGCCAATCATGTTGGCATGTTGGACAACGTAGAAGATATGAATTAATTCCCAGAAACCAAAAATCCCGCTAATACTGAATCATGAAGAAATAGAAAATCTGAACAGACCAACTACTTGCATGGAAATTGAATCAGTAGCCAAAAGTCTCACAAGAAATTAAAGTCCAGGATCAGATGGCTTCACTGATGGATTCTACCAAGTATTTAAAGAAGAATTAATACCACTTCTCAAACTAGGAATAATTCAGACTCATTTTATGAGGCCAGCATTACTCTGATGCCAAAGACTGACAAGAATACTATCAGAAAAGGAAATTACAGGCCAATTACCCTGATGGATATAGATGCAAAAATCCTCAACAAAATATTAGCAATCCAAATTCAACACCACATTTAAAGGATTGTATACCATGACCAAGTGTGATTTACTCCAGGGATACGAGGTGGGTTCAACATATACAAATCTATAAATGTGAGGCATATCATTAACAAAAAGAAGAATAAAAATCATCTAATTATTTTACTTGATGCAGAAAAAGCATTTGACAAAATTCAGCATCCTTTTGTGATAAAAACTCTCAATAAATTTAGAAGGAATGTACTTCAACAAAATAAAGGCCGTATAGGAAAAGGAAACAGCTAATATCATACTCAGTGGTAAAAATCTGAAGGTTTTTCCTCTAAGAGCAGGAAGGCAAGGATCGCTGCTCTTGACATTTTTATTCAACTCAGTACTGGAAGTCCTACCCAGAGCAATACGCGAGAAAAATAAATTAAAAGCAGTGAAACCAGAAAGGAAGAAGTGAAATTGTCTCTGTTTGCAGATGACATGATATTTTATTTTAGCTTTATTTTTTAAGATTTTATTTATTTAATTGACAGAGAGAGATCACAAATAGGCAGAGAGGCAGTCAGAGGAAGAGGGGCAAGCAGGCTCTCTGCTCAGCAGAGAGGTGGGGCTCGATCCCAGGACCCTGAGATCATGACCTGAGCCGAAGGCAGAGGCTTAACTCTCCGAGCCACCCAGACACCCAACATGATGTTTTATATATAAAATTCTGAAGAGTGTGCCAAAAATCTGTTGAAACTAATAAACGAATTCAGTAAAGTTACAGGATACAAAATCAATCCATCAAAAGCATTTGCATTTCTATACACTAATAAGAAACTGTTGGAAAGAGAAATTATGAAAATAATTCCATTTTCAATAGCACCATAAAGCATAAAATAGTTAGAAATAAATTTAACCAAGGAGGTGAAAGTTTTGTACACTGAAAACTACAAAATAATGATGAAAGAAATTAAAGATGACACAAGTAAATGAGAAGATATTCTGTGCTCTTGGGTTGGAATAATTAGTATTGTTAAAATATTTATACTACCCAAAGAAACCTACAGATTCAGTGCAATCCCTATCAAGTTCCAATAGTATTTTTCACAGAATTAGAAAAAAAATCCTAAAATTAATATGGAACAGGAAAAGCCTCCAAGGAACCGGAGCAATCTTGAGAAAGAACAAAGCTAGAGGAGGCATCAACTTCCTGATTTCAATGTATATTACATAGCTTGAGTAATCAAAATCGTATGGTATTGGAATAGAAACAGGCATGGAGATAAATACAATAGCACCATGCATATATGGTTAATTAATTTTTGACAGAGGAGCTAAGAATATACAGAGGAGAAAGTATAGTCTTTTTAACAAATGATGTTAGGAAAACTAATAAAGCTACATATGAAAGAATGAAACTGGCCCCCTATCTTATAATGTACACAGAAATCAACTTAAAGTGAATTAAAGACCTGAGTGTAAGACCTGAAACCATAAATCTTCTAAGGGAAAATAGAGGGAGTAAGCTCCTTGATATTGGTCTTGTCAATGGATTTTTTTCTTTTTTGTTGTGAGAGCAAAAGCAAGGACAACAACAGGGACTATATCAAAGTAAAAAGCTCTGCAAAGCAAAGGAAACCAACTCTCAACAAAATGAAAAGTTGGTATGTGGAATGGGACAAAATATATGCAAACCACATATCTGAAAAAGTGTTAATATCCAAAATACACAAGGAACTCCTATAACTCAATAGCATAAGAACACCACAAATAACCCAAAGAAACAATGGGTAAAAGATTTAAATAGGTATTTTTCCAATGAAGACACACAAAAGGCCATCAGGTAAAGGTCCTCTACATCACTAATCATCAGGGAAATGCAAATCAAAACCACAATGCGCTATCACCTCACACCTGTTAGAATGTCTGTTATCAAAAAGATAACAGTTAACAAATGTTGGCGAGGATGTGGGGGAAAGGGACCCTGTACACACTGTCGATGGGAATATAAACCGGTGCAGCCACTCTGGAAGACAGTATGGAGGATCCTGGAAAAATTAAAAATAGATCTACCAAAGGATCCAACAGTCCCACTTCTGGGTATATATATCCCACAGAAGCAAATCATTATCAAGTAGAGATAGCTGTATTCACATGCTTATAGTAACATTATTCACAATAGCCAAAAGGTGGAAGCAACCCAATGATGGATGAATGGACAAAGAAAATATTCTATACATACAATGGAATATTATTTAGCCTTAAAAAAGAAGGGAATTCTGTCATTTGCAACAACACAGGTGGACGTGGAAGGCATTATGCTAAGGGAAATAAGCCAGATAGAGAAAGATAGGCATTGCATGTTATCAGTTATATGTGGAATCATAAAAAAAAAAGGTCTGATTCATAGAACAGAGTAGAACGGTGTTTGCCCAGTAGGATTTCCAAGGGAGAGTGAGTAGTAAAATATGGTGAGGTTGATAAAAGGGTATATACTTTCAGTTACAAGATGAATATGGTCTGAAGATCTGGTATATACCATGGTAACTATGGAATATGTAATTGATAGATGTGTTAAATAATTTGATGGTGGTGTATACAGTGTAAACACATATCAAATCTTCACATTATACATATTATTTTTTACATACATTGTACATTTTATTTTTATATTTTTTTAAGATTATTTATTTATTTGAGAGAGAGAGAGAGAGCACAAAGGGGGTGAGAGGCAGAGGGAGAAGCATACTCCTTTGTGTGCAGGGAGCCTTCTGTGGGGCTTGATCCCAGGACTCAAAGATCACAACCTGAGCCAAAGGTAGACGCTTAACTGACTGAGCCACCCAGGCACCCCATACATGATAACATTTTAAATATTACAACTTTGTGAGTTATAGGTCAATACATTCAAGAAAATGAAACAAAAAATACCTGTTTTATGTTTCTCTCAATAATTTTAGACCTTTCACTATACATTACAAATATTTGTGTGAGTTTCTAACACTGGTTCTATGCTTACTTGCCAGATTAAGACATTTAAGGGGCACCTGGGTGGCTCAGTCAGTTAAGCGTCTGCCTTCAGCTCGGATCATGATCCCATAGTCCTGGGATGGAGCCCCATGTCAGGCGCCCTGCTCAGTGGGGAGTCTGCTTCTTCATCTCCCCCTCCCCCCATTTGTGTTCCCTCTCTCACTGTCTCTATCAAATAAATAAATAAATAAATAAAATCTTTAAAAAAAGTCTCTGCTCTTTCACACACACCAGGGAGCGAATGTGAGATTCATTTAAACACAGCTTATATACAGCCTATCAACAAGGTATCTTTCCTTCAAAGGCAACTCATGTTTTCTGAACCTTCCAGGGGTTCTCTGATTGGACTCATCCACTTCTTTGGTGGATGGCACGATAGCCTGACACGTCAGCTTTCTCTGGTCTGTGAGAGCAGCTTCTACCTGCCCAGTTTGCTCTCCAGCTTGCTTTTCTTTACTTCTGTTTCCTCTCCTAGTGTCTTCGTCTTTTTGTAAAATAACTCTTGTAGCCCCTTTGTCGTCAGCTTAGTGGCTTTGGAGAAAAAAAAATGGCAGTAAGGCCATTTGTTGGATTTTACCAGTTTCAGTTTGGGAAGAAAGTTCTGTGGTGATGGTTCCACAACAGTGTGAATGTGCCTAATGCCACTGAACTGTATGCTTACAAATGGCTGAAAAGAGGGGCACTTGGGGGGACTGAGTCAGTTAAGCATCTGCCTTTGGCTTAGGTCATGATCCTGGGGTCCTGAGATGAAAGTCTGCTTCTCCCTCTCCCTCTGCTGCTCCCCCTGCTTGGGCTCTCTCTCACTCTCTGTGTCAAATAAATAAATAAGATGTTTTAAAGACATTTACTACATCAGTCTATCATAGTCTCTTCAACTATAAAACTCATGGGTTCATTCATCCAATCAATACTTATTTATTGAGTACCTTCTTTATGCCCATCATTCTTCCAAGCAATAGGGGTACATTATAGTTATTATAAAAGATAACTTTTCTAATATACTGTTGATTCTGTTATTAAATTGATTCATGTCACCTATGTAACTGAAAGACCAGCAATTCTGTGAAAGTTATGGTCAGAACTCATGAGTCCTTCCTGAGTATAAGGTGAATAGCTCTGCCAGCTTGAAGGTAAAGATGGAAGAAGTTTCAAAGGTGGTTCCAGCAGTGAGCCAAGCTCCTATTTGTTAGCTTCAGAAGAGAGAAAGGATGAGGGTATCGTTACTGACGTGGGACTCTGTCCCACCTGTGTGTTGAGGCAGGAAGGGTAAATCTTGGTTGCACAGGTGCTGTTAGTAGGCTGATACATGGTGAGCGCAGTCAAGAAGATGATCAGATGGGAGGCAGTTGAGACAAAGAACCAGGGAAGGCACTAAGAATCCAAAGTCCAGCTGAGAAGGAGAAATGGTCCTCCAGCAACAATCATGCCCCCCCGTTCTAGAAGACTCTGAGTTGGCCAAGATTAGGAGGTAAAACTAGCCACTGAGGTCCTTCCTTCATATTGTCAGGACTTCCAGTTCCTTTTGTCCATCCTTAACGTGGTAGATAATCTGGGAATAGCTCTGCCAATGAATAGAAAATCAGGAAACACAAAGGACTTGCTTTGCCTGAGGAGCTGAGAAATAAACAGATTTTGTTTTGTGTTTTAGAGCAAAATTAAATGGTTTACACTCATTTTGCGTTTAAAGGATATGAGAGATGAAGGTGGGAGGAGAAAATGACTTTCCTGGTTCCCAGGAAATCCTGTAGGAAAATGGTGTTCTGTAGGCATCCAGTTTATCTGGAGAATTCCTGTGGAGCCTGGTAAAACAGCAGGCCTATCTTAGCTCAGGTTCAGCCCCATGTCTGGAACCATGAAGAGAGGAGAGGGCCAGTAAGATACTTTCAAGAGCATCCGTTTTTTTTTGGTTTTTTGTTGTTGTTGTTGTTGTTGTTGTTTTTGGGTTTTTTTGCAGCACTTTCACTGTTTGGATAAGAAAAAAATACATATGTATGCATGAGCCACAAAATATAAATTGTGTAATTTCAATTATTCTTTTTTTTAAAATTTTTTTATTGTTACTTAAATTTTTTTCCAGTGTTCCAAGATTCATTTCCATTCCCCACACCTAGTGCTCCATGCAATAGGTGCCCCCAGTACCCACCACCAGGCTCTCCCATCCCTCCACCCCCCTCCCTCCAAGTCCCTCTGTTTCTGTGTCCAAAGTTCAAGAGCATCCGTTTTTAAAAATTTAGGTGTCCCACTGATTCTGATTCTATCAGCAACTTAACCTCAGTTCTTATGAGGGACAGCAACACAACTCACCACATGGGCCTGAGGCTCACTTTCATGGACAAAATAAGCCCCTTTTAATTAAATAACCTAATACTTATGCATGGGACTGAGGCTGCTCAGGCTGTCATAAGGAAATACAATATACTAGGTAGCTTAAACAACAGAAATTTCTTTTATAGTTTTGGAGGCTGGGAGTTCAAGATCAAGGGGCCAGCATGGTCAGTTTCTCATGAGAGTGCTCTTGCCAGTTTGTGGACATCATGTCTCTGTGTTCTTTCTTGGCCTCTTGGGAGAATTTGCAAACTCTCTGGTGTCTCGTATTTTAAGGGCACTTTTCTGTTTTTTGAGGGCCCTGCTCTTATGGCCCCATTTAACCCAAATTACCTCCCGTGGGCCCCACCTCCAATGCCATCACATTGAGGGGGCATGTAGGGCTTCAACATATGAATTTAGGGGGACACAATTCAGTTCATAGTAGGATATACTTGATTCTTGTCAACTTTACCTACAGAGAAATGGACAGGGGTACGGGGCTTTTCGGCTGTTTTCTTGGTATTTTTTTTAACTTTTATTTTTAAGGTATTTCTACCCTCAGTGTGGGGCTCAACCTCAGGAACTCGAGATCAAGAGTCACATGTTCCACTGACGGAGCCAGTCAGGCGCCCTTGCCTTGGTCTTTATTAAAGAATAGAAATTTCTAGAAAGTCTAGAAATACCTAATGCCATGTAGAAGCTATTTAGGCTTATGGTTTAATGTCAGGAACCACCTTATGTTCATTCTCTCATATCTGAACTCAATTGCAATTACCAACTTGTGACCAACTTTCCTTTCAGGCTGTATATCCTAATGAGTCAGAAGGAAAAATGTGGCCAGTTACATCCAGTACTGATTTGATATTCACAGCTAGACCTTAATGTTATTTAGGAGCTTGTCTCATGCTGGGCTCTTTTATTCTCTTCTTGGACACTATCTTGCAAAATACCAATCATAAACAAGATTACTCTGAGAGAATGATAACATGAAAGGTCATTTCATAATTTTGTCTAAGCACAGAGAGAATCAGGGTCACTGTGCCTTCCATAAAACCCCCAATCATAGGATTCTCCCCACTTTCTTTCAGCATCCAATTTATAGTGAACCCTTGGTTGGACTCCTGGGTGGTTGGTTAAGCGTCTAACTCTTGATCTTGTCAAAGGTCTTGATCTCAGGGTTGTGAGTTTCAAGCTCCTTGTTGGGCTCCACACTGGGCATGAAGCCTACTTAAAAAAAAAGTGAACCTTGGTTCCTCAGTACCACCCTCAAATAACTCAACCAAAAAACCCAAATTCTTTTTTTTTTTAAAGATTTTATTTATTTGACAGCGAGAAACACAGCCAGAGAGGGAACACAAGCAGGGGGAGTGAGAGAAGGTGAAGCAGGCTTCCCGCTGAGCAGGGAGCCCGATGCGGGACTCAATCCCAGGCTGAAGGCAGTCACTCAACCAACTGAGCCACCCAGGCGCCCCCCAAAACCCAAATTCTATAATTTTTCTCTCACCATCTTACTGATATCTTATGGTTCCCCACGATGTGTGTTCTCTCTCACCACAAGGAATGATGACATTTAACTTGTTCAGCTTCAGTTGTGTTCCTGGTGGGTGTTTGTCTGAAGGACATTAACACGAGCGTACCCTTGTCTCTTGAATGATATGGGTTGAACTGCACTGGTCCACTTACATGCAGATTTTTTTTTCACAGTACAGTACTATGCGTTTATTTTCTGTTTTGATTTTCTTAGTAACATTTTCTTTTCTCCAGCTTACTTTATTGTAAGAGTACAGTATATAATATTCATAACACAAACAATATGTGTTAATTGACTGTGTTATTGGGAAAGCTTCCAGTCAATATTAGACTAGTAACAGTTCTAAGTTTTGGGGGTGTCAAAAGTTACACAAGGATTTTCTTTTTTAAAAAATATTTTTTAATGGGCTCCTGGGTGGCTCGTTGGTTAAGTGTCTGGCTTCAGCTCAGGTCGTGATCTCAAGGTCCTGGGATAGAGCCCCACATCAGGCTCCTGCTCAGTGGGGAGTCTGCTTTTTCCTCTCCCTCTGCCCTGCCCCCACTTGTGCGCACCTGCATATGCATTTTCTCTCTCTTTGTCTCTCTCTCTCTCTATCTCTCTCTCAAATATTTTTTAAGTTTATCTATTTATTTTTTATTAATCCCTACTCATGACCCCAAGATCAAGAGTCACACACTCTCCCAATTGAGCCAGTCTGGTGCCCCCTATATAGGAATTTTCAACTGCGTGTGGGATCATCCCTCATATCCCGCCACACTGTTCAAGGGTCAGCTGTACTTCTGGTCTCAGAGAAAAGGCAGGATAGAAGTCCTAGCTTCAGTTGATAGCAGTTTATGTCCTAAGAGGTGTTATTTTTCCAGTCCTCTTCTGTACATCCTCTCTCTGGTGGCTGGATCACTGCTGGGATGTCAGGTGTTAAGCCCTGGCTCCATCCCAATCTCTGTTTCATGTACCATGCTGGCCCTGTGCTGTCTTCTGCCAACCTTGTAGAGTTCCTTGCCTGAGGTACATGCCCCAGGGCTGGTACCTGACAGGTAGGAACCCCGTCTCATTCCTTGAAGTCTAAGCAGTTGTAGGTGCCCCATTGGGTTATTCTGAGTTAAACTGTTTAACTCACAAAAAACTGCCTTTACCCCACTCTATTTGCCCTGACATGGGCTGGAGTCACATCAAAAGAGACAGAAATGTATTTGGTCAATTAGTCAAGCAAATTTGAATTAGGTGCCTAGGGTAGGTAGAGAGCACTGTGTAAGGTTTGTTTAGAGCCCCAGCCAGAAAGATGAAACAGTTTTTCTCTCCAGGAAGTTGTCTGCTGGGAAAGATACACACAATCACATCAGGAAGCAAAATGAAATGCTATAATATAGGAAGAAGAGAAGTGTAGATAATTTCAGTATAATTTTAAGGAGAATTGGTCCAAATATTTCCTTATTTCATTGGAATTTTATCCTCCCAAATAAATGGAAAATTATATTTAGTTCTTTTTGTTTCTCTGACTGCTGTAGTAAATAGAATATTATGGAAATGTGGGGTAAAATTGATTTCCGTAATGTGTAAGAAGCTTCAAAATCTGAGTGTGTGACTTCTCAGGATCTCCTGTTGTATCTTAATAAGTATTATAACTTAGTGATTCCCTGAGACATACTGACTTTTCAATATTTTTTTTAACCTGTTAGAGTAGACTGTAAAAGAACTTCAAATAAAAAAAATTAAAACCCAGAATTGGGGTAACAGTAGTTGTTTTCCAAATTTTATTTTTCCAAGCTAGGGTAATGTGATATGATGAGAGAAGATTCTGGATCTAGCCTTTCTGGATTTGAATTCAGACCGCACTCTTTACTAGCAGTATGACCTTTAGAAATTATTTAATTTACCTCTGCCTCATCTATAAAGCAGGAATGATAATAGCACCTACTTCATAAGATTAATGTAAGGATTCAGTGAGTTAATTATATAATGTATTTAGACCAGTGATTGGCACCTAGAAAGCACTGTAGACCTGTATCTATATTATTAAAAGCTTTAAATAATGGTACTTGGTGGTTACTAACAACAGTTTGTCACAAATAAAATGAGCTTTAACACACATAAAATGAGATCTGACAATAAAGAAGGCATCATTACAGTTCTCTTTTAATTTAGTTTAATTTTTCAATTTGCCGGATCCTGATGAATGCCTTATCATGGACCAGCATTCAGGCACTTGGGAGGCATTGACTTATAAAAATAATGAAGTGTAAAAATAATGGAAAAATAAAAAGCCTAAATATTATATTTCATGTGGGAAAACACAGTGAAATTATCAAGCTAGTTATGAGTAGTAAAACCAAAAGTAGAAACCATCCTTCCCAATTACCAGGCCACTGCTGTCGAGATGAATTCTCTGTATCACCAATGCAATACAAGTTGTGATCATCATTAGTCCTGTTACCAGATACTTCTAGTTCTCCTAGACATATAGTCAAGGCAAATTTCCCTGACCCTGTGAGATTAGGTGGAGACGTATGATTTACTCTGACTGATGAAACGTGAGTAGAAGGAATAGGTGTCGCTCCTGGGTGGAAACTTCAAGAACCAGTGCCTGATTCACTGCATTCTGGTTCACCTCAGCAAATGGGCAGTCATAGAGCTGGAATCTCCGTGAGCCTAGGTTACTGAGAACAATAGCAATCGGATCCCTCTGCTGACCTGTGAGTAAGGGCCTTTGTTGTTTTAAGCCATTGAGATTGGCGGGCTGTTTGTTACCAGGGCACAGAATAGCGGCTCCTCTTTGATACATATGTGGCTGTGTTATATGTGTTTATGCATGTATACACTCTCCCCTGTGAGACACACACACACACACACACACACACACACACACACACACACACACACACATCAGAAGGAAGTTGACTTTCGCCTGAAATGCTACCCACTCCAACTGAAATAGCATTATCTCTGTGGTGCATCCTTCACGCTTCTATTCCTTTTGCACACCAAGGTTACATGCAGCTCTAATTCAAGCACAGAATTTGCTTGCAAGTGGTAATCATCTTGGAGTCATTCCCAATATATTTTTTCTTATTTAAAGGTTTTATTTATTTATTTGACAGAGAGTGATAATCATCTTGGAGTCATTCCCAATATATTTTTTTCTTTTTTAAAGATTTTATTTATTCATCTGACAGAGAGAAACACAGCTAAAGAGGGAACACAACCAGGGGGAGTGAGAGAGGGAGAAGCAGGCTTCCCACTGAGCAGGGAGGCTGATGCCCCGATGCCGGGCTCAATCCCCGGACTCCGGGATCACGACCTGAGCCAAAGGCAGATGCTTAATGGCTGAACCTCCCAGGTGCCCCATCATTCCCAATATATTAACTACTGCCCCCAAAAACACAGTGGAGAGGAAAATACAAAGTCCACTGAAGAACAACCTCTTAAGAACAACCTCTTCGTCCATTTAAAAACTGATCTTGGAAAAGCCAGCCTCTGCATAATATGCTAGAGATAAATTAGAGGTGGATAGGGGTGCCTGGGGGGCTCAGTCCATGAAGCATCTGCCTTTGGCTCAGGTCACGATCCCAGCCCCACGTCAGGCTCCCTGCTCAGTGGGGATCCTGTTTACCCCTCTGCCCCTCTGCTCATACTCACTCTTTCTCTCAAATAAATAAATAATAAAATCTGAGCAAAATTTGGAGGTGGATGTTCTGGCCTTGATGATGCTGAGATTCAAAGTCACATGGTCAGCACATCAGCATCACACCCACATGCACACAGTGCTCTCATTCCCATTTACGGTGAGAAGTTATATGCACATAGGCAAAGGATTCTGTACCACTTTCTCCAGCAGAACCTCAGTCCCCCATCCCTCATTGTGTTCTGAATAATTTTATTCTGCTTACTTTGAGTTGGTCAGGGAAAATCAGTGGCGACACTTCTCGCTTCTGTGGGTATCCTATATAATAGTAGATGTCAGCTCTCATTGCGCACTGGAATCACCTTATAAGTTTTCAAATTATCAATGTCCAGGCTCCGCCCTCATGTGTTCTGTTTTCATTGTTCTGATCTATGTCACAGAGCTGATAATTTTGTTTAAATCTGTTTCGGTGATTTTAATGTATAGGTGGTTTTGAGAAGACCAGTGGGTTTCCTGGGAGACAGACTGATGGAGATGTGCATGCTAACAGTTTATTTTGGAATACTCTGGATCTCAGCATTAGTTGGGCAGTTCAGAGGTTGGTTTTCCAATGGCAAGATGCATTCCTTTTTGTGGCTGAGCAATACGCCTATAGAATTGTGGAATCACTATATTGCATACCCGAAACTTATATCGTGCTGTATGTTAATTATACTGTAAGTTAATTAATTAATCAATTAATTAATTAATTAAAGAAGCAGGTTTGATAGAGGGAGAGGTTGAACTGTGATATAGTCACACAAAGACCTCAGTTGACTTCACGGAAAACTCCAGAGCTGGGATGGCCCTTTAGAGTCGTCCTGAATTGAGGCAAGTGGGCTGCACTTCACTTGTTTTGCTGTAACTAGTTGTTGGATTTGGTCATTGCTCTGGAAAAAGGCATGATTCTCGGCAATGAACAAGACAGACAAGGTCTGTGCCATCCTGGATTTTACTTCATGATCGCAGAAGTCAGAAATAAGTATATAACTATAGAAACAATATAGTTAATGAGGACTAGTGCTACTAATGAAAAAATTCTAAAGGATAGTAATGACTGGGAGAGGCAGCATAATGTCATGGTTAGGGCAAGGACTCTGCAGCCTGACGGGTTGAGGTCCAGTCCTGCTACTATCATTGCTTGCTAAGACCCGAGGCAAACTAAAACCTTTGTGAATCATTTTATAGAGTTTCCTCATCTATAAAATTGGAATCACAGTAAGTAATTTACAAAGTTGTAAGGACTGCATTAGTTAACTTGGGTTGTTTTTAGTGATTTGAGAGTGCTTGGGACATACTTTCCAGAAGTCATTAGTAGTTAGAATTATAGTTAGAGGGCTGGAAGCAGGATGGCTAGAAGGACCTTGTTGAGAAGGTGACATTTCATTATTCAAACTGAATAATGATATAGAGACCACTGTCAAAGTGTCACAGGATGTCACAATAACAGACAAATAGAAAGCAAGTAAGGTGCTCTGAATGGGAAAAGAGTTGGCTTGTTACAGGAACAGAAAGAAGGCCCATGTGTTCAGAGTGTGTGAGGGAGGTAGGTTTGAAGGCTGAGAGGTAGATGTGACATAAGAAGAAACGTGTATTTGGTATTTGTCCCCAGTTCCTGAACACAGTGCTTGCTCTACGGCCTTGAGAATTTCATGAGACATAATTCACATATCTTGTTATTCCTCAAAGCCCCTCTCAACCATACTTGAGTTTATGTTAATGAGGTTACCTTTGGTGGGCCTCTAGAGAGCTTTGGGATGGGAGCTGGTTGCCATAGGAACCAGCCATGTGATTAGAGTGTCTCAACTTTCAGGCACACCCCTGGACTTCTGAAGAGGGGAGAGGGAGTGGGGGTGGAATCAGTCACCCAAGTCCAGTGATTTAATGAGTCATGCATATGAAATGAAGCCTCGGTAAAATCCCTAAATGATAGGGTTTGGAGAATTTCAAAGTTGGTGACCACATCCGTGTGCTGGGAGGATGGTGCACCCTAACTCCACGGGGACAGGTGCTCCTGTGCTCAGACCCTTGTGGACCTCACACTATGTACTTCTTCCTCTGGCTGCCCAGGCATATCCTTCATAATAATTCACTTTTATCTTTTATAATAAACTGGCGATGTTTTTTCAAGATTTATTCATTTATTTGAGAGCGAGAGTATGTGAGCAGCGGGGAGGGACAGAGGCAGATGGAGAGAGAATCTTAAGCAGACTCTGTGCTGAGTGCGGAGCCCGACACAGAGCTTGATCTCATGACCCTGAGATCACAAGCTGAGTCAGAACTAAGAGCTGGGTGCTTAACTGACTGGGTAACCCAGGCACTCTAATAAACTGGTGATATTAAACAAAGTATCTTCCTGAGTCCTGGGAGTCATTCTGGCAGATTTTCAAACCCACAGGGGAGTTGGTGGCAATGCCATCCTTTTAGCCAAGACAGACAGAACTGTGGTCACCCTGCAGACCCAGTACCAGTGACTGGCAGCTAAAGTGAGGGTTGGCTTGTGGGGCTGTGCCCTTAACACTGTGGAGTGTGACACTAATTCTGGGTCATTAGCATTCAGAATTGAATCAAAGAGAAGGAGAGGCAGTTTGTGTCTGGAGTTGGAGAACTGCTTGTTGATGTGGAAAACCTCCATATGTTTGGTGTCAGAAGTGTGAGAAAAACAGCACAGGAAGCCATGACCAGAGGAGACTAGGGGGCAGTAAAGACTTACTACCCATTTTTGTGTCTATTACACCATCACCAGTGCCCCTTCCCAGATGTGACTACTTTTGGAAAGGGCCTATTGTGGATACTGGGATGTACGGCCTATAAACCCCCTCCAGGACTGAAGTACCCATTCCCCCAGCTGTTGGGAGCACAACTGGCACAGAATTCTCAGATGTCTCCACTGTTCCCCGGAATTGCCATTGGCATGAGAGAGATGCTTCACCCCAAATTTTACTTTTCTTCTGGATAATGCCTGCATCCAATGGTTGGTTGATTTCAGAGTACAAAATCCCAGCCCCTTTGTCCCCAATGGGGCACAACTAGATTGAACCATTTCAGCTTCAGAGTTCCCCACTAACTGGGCTGAGGCTTTTTTTGTCACTACATCACAGCCTAATATTGCCTGTTTCCCAGTCTTGCTCCCTTCATATCTTTCACAGGTGATGATCCTAAGATTATTCTCGTAAAGTTGCTGATGCTAATCTTCTTCTCAGAGCCTCCTGTTTTAGGACCACAACTTGTGGTAAGTACCATGTCTAACATTTCTTACATCCGGTGCTATGTACATATCCCAGAACATCAACAAATCTTTGTCACATTAATAGATGTTACAGTGGCAAAGGATAGTAGTAGATATCAGGATGGAATGGGAGGTGGTGTTGGTGGTGGGCTGAGTGATGCCAAGAAGGAGAGAGAATGGAGTATCATAAAAAGGAGGCCCAAACCCAAGAGTGGGGAGGAAACCTTCCAGTCTTCTTTCTGAGATGTTTAGCATAGGACTTAAGAAAGCATATATTTATTTGAGCTAGCAGTGCAGCAGAACTTTGACAGATGAATACAAACTTGTGTGACCACCAGAATCTCAACCATTTACCTTTTGGGGCTCTCCCCTCCTCCTTACCCTAAGTCAAGAGGCAGAATGTGGTCATCCTACTGGTCATGTTGACCTCTTCCTCCTTAGCTCATCTAACAAACCCCAAATCCTGAGATATGTAAGTAAGATGGCTGCTGGAGGAGGGGTAGCAGATTTCAACAAGCTTGATGAGCACGTGGTGATGCAGAGTGCTTCCTGATGTGTATAAAGGTGACAGTGATCAAGAGTGGGGACACAGAGTGACCACAAAAGCATTATTAGTTCACCAGGGTGGTCAGTAAACTTAGAGCCTTATTTGGCTAGACAAATTAGTCAGACAGACATGAAAGTGCTCCAGTCCCCATGCTTCAGCTAAAAGTGGAATGTTGGGGCTCCTTAACAGGCCTTGTCACAGTTCAAAGGGTGCCATCAGACTGCTGCCCACAGTCTTGTGACCGCTCTGGGTGACTGAGTAGAAGAAACAACATGCTTCCTATCATTACTGTGACAGCCACAGTGGACAAAGCCAGGTAATACCTGGGATCCATGTGTGTTTCCTGGAGTGAGGTTCAGCACAAGTGAAGTCTAGTTGGATAGGAGTGATCCTCAGCAAAATCAAATACTAACGCTTCACTCACCCACTCTGGGTGCCTTCCCAGCCCTTCCCTGTCTCCTTCCCCTCCATGTACTTTTATTTCCTATTGTGATTTCCTGTTAGGGAAAGTGTGTGTGTATGTGTGTGTGTGTGTGTGTGTGTGTGTGTGTGTGTGTGTGTGTATTAAAACAGCAGGGGGCCTGGCCTGCTCAGTTGGTGGAGTGTAGAACTATTGATCTCAGGGTTGTAAGTTCAAGACCCACATTAGGTGGAGAAGTTACATAAAAATAAAATCTTAAAAGAGTATATAACTATACAAAGTAGATATATTTTATATGAACATATTATATAGAACATATTAAGGTACAGAACAGCTTCCCAGAGACCTGTCTCATGTCCTTTCCCAGCTACTGTCCTGCAAAGGTGACCATTATTTTGACTTCTGTTATTGTTGATTATCTTGTCTATTTTTGAAGTTCTCATAAGTGGAATTATACAGCATGTGCTATTTTGTGACTAACTTCTTTTGTTGAATTATTTGACCGTGAGTGGCACCTGGCTGGTTCAGTCCATTAACCCTCTATCTTCGGCTCAGGTCATGATCCCAGGGTTCTGGGGTTGAGACCCACATTGGGCTTCTTGCTCAGTGGGGAGCCTGCTTTTCCCTCTCCCTCTGCCTGCCACGCCTCCTGCTTGCACTCTCTCTGTGTTAAATAAATAAATAAAACCTTTAAAAAAGTAATTTGACTCTGACATCTGTGTTGAGGGCAGAGGTTTGAGCTTTTCCATTGTTGTGAATAGTTATTGTATGTGTATATATAGCAATTTATTGCTCAGTTCTATTTGATTGACATTTGGGTTCTTTCCTGTTTATGTTTATGTGTTACAAATAACCCTGCATCGAACATTCTTGAACATGTCTTTTGGTGAACATAAGCACTCATTTCTCTTCAGTATATACTCAGTTGTAGAACTGTTCACATAAAAGGTATAGGATGTTTTTAGCTTTCCTAGAAACTACCAAGCAGCTTTCAAAGTGATTATATAATTTTACACTCCCAATAGCAATGTATGAGATTTCTCATCATTGTCCATTCTCACCAAACTCAGTATTTCCAGTCCTTTTAAGTTTGAGCATTCTAGTGGTGGCATCTAGGCGGTATTTTATGATCTAGACTCTTACCACCCCTTGCAAGTTCAAATTTACACACCCCATTTCTTTAAGCAAAATAGGAATCATAGAGAGAGAGAGAGAAAAAAACAGTGGTTTACCAGAGCAGAGGTGGGGATGGGATGAGTGAAACAGGTGATGAGGACTAAGGAGCACACTTACCGTGGTGAGCACCGGGTGATGTATGGAACTGCTGAATCATTTTATTGTATACCTGAAACTAATATTGCACAGTATGTTAACTAATGGGAATTTAAATAGAAACTTCAACAACAACAACAAAACAAAAATAGCAAATGAGTAAAAAAGCAAGAAAGAAATAGTAAAGTAGGCTATGCTCACTGACTACATATATGTAACAAGCAGTTGTCAGTGGATATCATTCAAACCTGATAAATATTAGAAGCTTATGTAAAGCAAAATAGGACTAACAGCAATAGCAAAGGAAATAGTATGAAAACCAATGGAATGAAAAAAATACAAATTCCATAAATATCAAAAGAATTTGAAAAATAATAGAAGGAAACAGATTGCCTGAAGAAACATGGTAAATATGGGATCATACCACAGGAAAAATAAAATTACAGAGTTGAGCTCACATATATTAGTCATATTAATACATGTGAATGAGCTTAAGTCACCTTTTAAAAGAAATGGGTTTTCCAGTTGATCAAAAATTATTTTGCTTGTGCTACGTACACTTACATAATAAAGTGATTCATAAAGATTTAAACATATAAAGTGTAGCAAATTATACAAACAAACAAACAAAAAAATGTGTTTCAATCCTTATACCAGACAAAGTATGCAAGGAGAAACAGAAACACAACAATAATAGATAAATTAAACGCACCAGTCGCAGCCCAAGTCAAGTCACACGAACCAAAAAAAATCAGTAAAGATGTGGATGATCCAGAAAATATCATTAAGTTAGGTCATGTGGACTGTGAATTTTTCACTCAAATGTTCAAGAATATACCTTTTTCAACCACACATGAAAATTCATAAAAATAACCCATAAATTATGTCACAGAAATCCTTCAACATGTTTTATAAAGTAGGAAGAATATCCCAGAATTTCTATAGTCCTGTAACAAAATCAAGTAACAAATAGGCCCTTTCACTTGATAATTTTAAAACTCTATAAATCACCCTATTATAAAATAAGAAATATAAATCAAAACTGTAGAATTTCTTAAAGGTAATCATAATGAAAACATATATTAGAATATGTGGGAAACAAACTAATGATGGGTTCAAAGACTACATTGCCTTAAATCTGAGCAATAAAAATAAAAGAATGCATATAAATGAACTCAGATCTATAAAACCAACAGCATCATAATTCAGAAGACATTAGACCAAACTCATCAATAGAGATACAAGAGGTATGAATGAAGCACAAACCAGAAAAACAGCAGAAATAATACATAAATCAAAATGCTACTGTACAAAAGTCAACGAAATAGACAAACTACTAACTCCTAATTAAGAAAACGGGAAAAATCACAAGTAAGCAAATAAAAGTTGACAAGGAGGGAGGAAACATTGAGATAGAGGAATTTCTCTTAACCATGAGACTGCTGTCTTAGCTGCCACCAAACTCTAGATGGAGGAGAGCCAGTTGAAGTAGTTGATGCTCTCAGCACCAAAGTTAACTTCCGCACCAGGAGCTCAACTCTCCTGCTCCTGTGTCCCTTGACACCCTGATGGTTCTGCAGGGAACCTACCCTGGAGACTGGATTAAGCCTGGAAGCTGCTCATTACCAAATCAAGCTTTAGCACCATGTATCCAAGTGACATGACTGTGCCTTCCCTGAAAGGGACATGTTGGGGTGAGTGGCCTCGGTTCTAATGTAGAGAGATGAGATTTGAATTCTCCAGACATTTCAGAGGTGTCCGAAACATTCTGGGCAACCATGCCAAGTATTAACCTCAAATGTTCTGCTTCATGCCTGCCTCATGAGGAATTACAAATCATTTGTATTTATAAATAATTAGAAACAGCCTAAGTACTGTCCTTAGAGCGATGGTTAATTCAGTGATGAAGAATTCTTCCTTTGGTATGCTATGTAACAATGAAAAGACAGCGAAAGCTCTGTGTGTGTTGTCAAGGAATAGTATCTGGTAAGGCTTTATGTAAACAAGTTCCAAATAGGGAAATAGATCCCCCTAATATGCACGTATATGTTTGAACCTTAATAGCATGCTCCTATTCATAGACATATGCAAATGTATGCATATAATTCTATACAAACACATAGAGAAAGGACTGAACAGATATCCACCCAGCTGTTAAGTCTTATTACTTTTTGGTGGGAGAGACTATGGTGAGTATATGGACAGCTTTTTCATATGCATCTCTAAGTAGGAGTGCTGAGCAACATACATTACCGTTTTCTGTAGATCACATCTACCCTAGATGCAAGGTCCAGCCAGAGGAAGCAATCCTGTAAGGACCACAGTTCCTCCACTTAGTATCTTCTTCTTGCTAAATAGCATCAATGACCATCAGGGAAAGGAAAACAGAGGAAGGACAATGCCAGGCATACTGTCAACCTGGGTAGAGTTCTAACCACAAATAATGACCCAAATGGAACTACACTGGTACGGACACTGGGCAGATCACCTCCAGCAACTTCTTTTAACATTAGTGCTTTGTACTAAGACCAGGGCTCATTTAATAACTAGAAGCTTCTTTATGGTCAGATTTAATGATCTGAAATAAAACATATTTATGTTAACCCCTCTCACTGTCAACAACTTTTACGAGGCAGTCTCCAGGTGGAGAACTAAGTATGGAGTAGACACTGTTGATAATGAAGATCATTCTCAGCACCTATTAGCTTCCCAATGTATGCACCTGTGTCTGCTTTCCTGGCTGAGGGCTTTCTCCAGCATGGAAGCCTGGTCTGCCACACGCAGATATCGCATGGAAGTAGGCGGGGGTTCATACCACCAGAGACAAAGTCAACCAGTGAGGGATAGGGCCTGTGGAGAAATGCTCCATCCTCTACCCACTCCCCAACCCCAGTCCTTGAGAAGTCTGTTCCATAAGGGTTTCCAGAGGTTCCCAGCAAGATCAAGGTCCAGTTGGCCACAGTGGTACTTAGGAACGCACATTTTATTAGCTTTCCTCTCTTCTTTTGTTACTTCCTCACTTCTGTTTCTTGTGCTCAGTTCCCAGATAAAGTATTTGCACCCACACCCTCACCTCAGAGTCTGCTTTTAAGGGGAGCCAAAGTAAGGCAAAGCATATTTAGCACATATGTTGATTTCTGCCTTCTTATTTGAAGTAAATTGGAATAAGATAAAAGACCTTATGTCAGGTTCGGAGGCAGAAACTAGGACCCCTCTAAGGGTTGAGAAATTTTTTTTACATATTTCTCTATGAGCTTATAAATCAATATTTGGTGTTGCAAAGAATACACAAAAATCACATTTTTAGTAACCACTGTTATTGCCTGACCATGAAAGATTAGTTTTCTCTGTTAGCATTTCTCAAATCCAAGTTAAAGATTGAACCCTTTGGAGATCCTTTTATTGAATGAATGAAGAGTCTGTCTCCATCATTTCCCTCAATCAATCTTCCTTCTGGAAGATGTGATAATCTTGCAAAAGCAAAAAGCAAAGCAAAGTGATTTATTTAAAAATGCTTACCAGGTAATCGCTGTGTTAGGTGTTTTTTCAGTTATGGCAGCAGCCCAGAGGGGTTTCTGTGCTTTAAACCTGAAAAAAGTTCTGCAGAATAAAGAGAAATTGCTTTACTGGGCTATGAGATCTTGAGTACTCTGTGGGTGCATGGCCACTCTCTTTTTTTAAAAAAAAATTAAAAGATTTTATTTATTTATTTGACAGAAACACAGCCAGAGAAGGAACACAAGCAGGGGGAGTGAGAGAGGGAGAAACAGGCTTCCTGCCGAGCAGGGAGCCCCATGTGGGGCTCGATCCTGGGACTCCAGGATCATGACCTGAGCCGAAGGTAGACGCTTAACGACTGAGCCACCCAGGCGCCCCATGGCCACTCTCCTAAGCCTGAGAAACTTCTGAGAAATATATATACTGTTATTATAAAATCTGTGTTTACTGAGGTAAGGGAGGTTCAGAGAAGTAAATCAAATGAAAAATAATGGCCAATGTTTGCAAATGTTTTGTGGTAAATGTGATAAAATTATGAAAGCAGTCATTCTCCCCTTGTTCTGCAAATCTCCAATATGGAGAGCCTGATACCTTTTTTTTTAAGATTTCATTTATTTGAGGGGCGCCTGGGTGGCTCAGTTGGTTAAGCGACTGGCTTCGGCTCAGGTCATGATCCCAGAGACCCGGGATCGAGTCCCACATCAGGCTCCCTGCTCGGCGGGAAGCTTGCTTCTCTCTCTCTTACTCCCCCTGCTTGTGTTCCCTCTCTGGCTGTGTTTCTCTCTGTCAAATAAATAAAATCTTAAAAAAAAGATTTCATTTATTTAAGAGAGAGAGAGAGCGCGAGCGCTTGGGCGAGAGAGAGAGCACAAGCTTGGAGGAAGAGCAGAGGGAGAAGGACAAGCAGACTCAACACTGAGCACAGAGCCTGATGCAGGGCTCGATATCATGACCCTGAGATCATGACCTGAGCCCAAACCAAGAGTCTAACGCTTAACTGACTGAGCCACCCAGGTGCCCCTGATACTTGATCCTAAATAAGGAATCTTATCTCCAGGGGTCAGAAGTGCTTCATTTAACATAGGGTTATAGGATTTTAAATTATAACTGGTTTGTTTTCATCTAAGTTGCTTTTCATTTTGAAAATGTCTTTCACATGGAATGCTTTCCAATATGCCCTATTCGACACCCAAGTTAAGTATTGGTGTTTGTGGACAGGGTATCTGTTTTGAAGTAAATGCCAAGCTTGATCAAAATCTGTTGCAATTGGTTTCTCATTGCTGTTTTCTATTTCTTTCTGGAAATGTAAGATTACATTCAGAAGTCATGCAAACCTTATTTCAAAGACCTTATCATTTCTGGGTGCTGGCCCTCCCCTAAAACCAACTAGTGTTGTGAAGCTACTGTGGTCTTGGGATAATCAAAGCCTATAAAGATGCTCTATTCTGTCAGAATCTTCAGTGTCTTACAGATTGGAAATTTGGATGTTGGTATTAGATTCAGAACTGATAATAGTTGACTGTCTTATTAGAGATATAATTTCTTACTTGCTCTGTATGTCTTGTCACAGCCATAAAAGGGGGATAAAATGTATTTCCTTCTTCAATTATATGAAGTCATTCTTATCAGCCATCGAAAGCATTTATTAAGTATTGATTTATGAATGGAGCCCAGCTTGGCCGGCAGAGGCTGATCGTAACTTTCCCCAGAATATGGTTAATTTCCTTCAATGCACCAACGTGATAGACGGAATATATTTATGACACACAGGTAATTGAATAATAAACATGGGAATGAATAAGCATAATGTTCAGGTGTTTTCATTATGTAGAAGTAAAGAGTTCCTGAATTTATATGGGAACAGTTTGGAGCGTCAAGGTATGTTTTATGTTGAGCATGATAATGGGAAACTTGTTTACTCATGCAGTTAATCCGTGATGGTTTTCTTGAGTATTTGGGGTTTTAAAAACAGTGATCAAGATAGTGATATGATGAGGTAGAATGGTACTGCAGGTTGACAATGACCCCGTGATTTCCTGAGCTCAATAAAGTAGTCCTTGGGGTCCAATGTGTGGCACGTACACACAGAACAGGGTAGATGATTCCAGAGAGTCTCCTATTTCAAGGTTGAAGTGGGTGGAAGACTGAGGGGAAAGAGATTCTTTAATTCTGATGTGATTTTCAACAATTGTTCTGCTCCTGGTAATATTTCTAGATCCTTGACTCTTCCTGCTGTGCAGAATTATTTCATAATGAATATATGTCATCAAACCACCTATAACAAGCGAATGGCATGGAAATAAGGACACTATGACACTGGTGTTTTAAGGAAATTAACTTAAATTGTAGGTTAAAAAAGGTCTTGTTTTGTTTATGGAAGCAAACTCTTTATGAAAACTTTTTCCAGCTGCCTTAAAATATGACTTTAAGTCACTACTTGTGACAGTAAGATTTTTCTAATAGTAAAGCTTCTCTCATTGCAAACCTGTGAAATTCAAGGGGCATAAAATTTCATTTAAAGATGGCAAACTGCTTATATGAGAGGGGAAGTAAGAAGCAGTCAATGGAAATATACAACTTTTAGATAAGAAGAAAATTCATGAGAAATGGGGCTTGCCCTGTGTAAAAGGAGGATCATTCGAGTTTGTTTGCACATCATGTATAAAGAAAGGAACCAGGGGTGCCTGGGTGGCTCAGTGGGTTAAAGCCTCTGCCTTCAGCTTAGGTCATGATCTCAGGGTCCTGGGATCGAGGCCCCTGTCGGGCTCTCTGCTCAGCCTGGAGCCTGCTTCCTCCTCTCTCTCTGCCTGCCTCTCTGCCTACTTGTGATCTCTCTCTGTCAAATAAATAAATAAAATCTTTAAAAAATAAAAGGTTCCTTAGATTTAAAAAAAGAAAGAAAGAAAGGAACCAGAATTTTGAAAAGGCAACAGAAACCTCATCTCCAATTTCTCTGTTCTCAGACAACCTGGACAGAATAGACTTGAGATTGAGACACAGTACATACCTACAAGTCACTGAGTCTTAAGTTTTTCAGTAGCTACCCTGAGTCATCTAAAGTAAAATTGCTGGAAAGGCTTGTTGATTATCAGAAGTTTCCTATCAATTCCTTTCTGCTCCCCACTACTGTTTTGGCATACATTGGTCATAGATTCATGTATCCACCAACACAATTAGGATATAGAATGGTTCTATTAGTCCCTCAAAATGACCTCATGTTATCCTTTCATAGTCATACCCTTCTCTCCCTCCCAACTTCTGGCCACTGATCTTTTTTTGTCTTTCCAGAATGTCTTAAAGTTGGATTAACACAGTAGTAACCTTTATCGACTTCCTTTGTTCTCTTAGCATAATGCCTTTGAGATTCATTAACGTTATTCCACTTATTAGTAGTTTGCTCCTTTTCATTGCTGAGTAGTATTCTATCGTACGGGTGTATGAGTTTGTTTATCCATTCACCATTCGAGGAACACATGGACTGTTTACAGTTTGGGGCAGTTACAAATAGAGCTATCACATACATCATGTACTGGTTTTGGCATAAACATAAGTTTTCATTTCTCTTGGGTAAATACCAAGGAGTAAGAGAGCTGGGTTACATGATGACTGTGTGTTTAACTCATAAAAAACTGCCAAATCATTTTGCAGCGTGACTGTACTGTACCATTTTTTCTTCCCAGTAGCAATATATGAGGGTTCCCATTGCTCCACACCTTTGCCAGCAACTGACATTTTGTTCCCCTAAAAGTTTTATAGTTTTACATTTAAGTCCATTGTCCACTTTGAGTAAATCATTGCATAAAGTGTGAGGTTTAGGGAAAGGTTCATTTTTTGTTAAGGGAGGGCAAATTGCTCCCACATTTTGTTCTTTATTCCTCCCTCCCTTCCTCCATTCTTTCCTTCCTTTATAAAGATTTGTTTATTTTAGAGAGAGAGTCAGTGCACATGGATGGGAGGAGGGGCAGAAGAAGAGAATCTTCAAGCCATCTTCCCACTAGGTGTGGAGGCTGGCCAGGGGTTTGACCCCATGACTCATGAGATCATGACCTAAGTTGAAACCAAGAGTCAGATGCTTAACTGACTGAGCCACCCAGGTGCTCCTTATTTATTTACTTCTAATTTTATTTAGGTAAACTCTAAGCCCAATGTGGGGCTCCAACTCATGACCCCAAGATCAAGAGTTGCATGCTCTACTAATATAGCCAGCCAGGTGCCCCACTCCCACATTTCTTGAAAAGGCTCTTTTTCCTCTGTTGAACTGCATCTGTATCTTTGTCAAAAAATAGTTGATTGTACTTGTGTTGGAGCTATTATTTGTGTTCTCTGTTATAACCCATTGATATAGGTAGCTATCTCTCCCAACACTACAGACTGTCTTGATTACTGGTGCCATATAGTAAGCCTTAATATTTGCTAGAGTGGATCTTCCCACTTTGTTCTTTTTTAACAAGAGTATTTCAACTATTCTAGGGAGTATGCCTTTTGCTGTGAATTTTAGAATAAACTTAGAATAAGGTTGTCTATGTCTGTGAAAAAACTTGCATACATTTTGATAAGAATTTTCTTAACCCAGTATATCAACGAAGAGAGAATTAACACTTTACTCTCTTGAGCCTTCAAATTCATGAACGTGGTATGTCTCTCCATGTATTAGGTCTTCTTTGATTCCTTTATCAGCATTTAAAAAATTTTAACATCTAGATCATGTACACATTTTGTTAACTATGTACTTGACTCTTTCATTGTTCTTTATCAATTTTTGTAGTATGTTGTTTTAAAGTGTGGTTTCTGCAAGTTCTTCTTAATATAGAGGTGTGTAATTTGTTTTTGTTCATCTTATATCCTGTGGTCTTAAAAAACTCACTTATTAGTTCCAGGAGGTTTTTATAAAGAGTATTTTCTTTTCTTCTTTCTTCTTTTTGATCTGTGTACTTTTTATTTTTTTAAAATCTTACCTTAATGAATTGGCTAAAACTTCCATCACTATGTTGAATAATGTCAGTAAGGCAGACATCCTTTATTTTGTTTCTGATCACATGGAAAAAACATTCATTCTTTCACCATTACGTATAATGTTAGCCATAGAATTTTTGCAGACACTGTTTATCAAGTTAAGGAAGTTGCTCTGTTTCTATTTTACTGTTAGTTTTATAATGGATATATGTTGAAATTCATCAAATGCCTTTTCTGCAGCAGTTGATAAGATCATGAGGTTTTCCTTCTTTAGTCTGTTAATATGGTTAAATACAAGATATTTTTTTTTCTGAATAATGAACCAAACTTGCATCCCTGGAATTATCTTCAGTTAGTCATGGTGTTTCATTCTTTCTACACATTGCTAAATTTTAATTTGTAATATTTTATTGAGGATTTTTGAATCAAACCTCATGAGAGCTTTTTTTTGTATATTCTTCATTTAGTTTTGGTATCAGAGTCCTAATAGGTTCATACGATGAATTGGAAAGTGTTCCCAGCTCTTCTATTTTCTGCAAGAGACTGTAAAATTGGAGGTATTTCTTTTTAAACATCAGCGAGAATTTTCCAGTGAAATCATTGGGACATAGATATTTTAGTTTGAGAGTATCAAAAAATACAAATTCAATTTCCTTTAATACTTTCAGGGCAATGTGAAATTTTAGTTATTTCTTTTTAGAGAGAGAGAGCACACTGGGAGGGGCAGAAGGCAAGGGGAAGAATCCCAAGCCGACTCCATGCTGAGTGCAGAACCTGACACAGGACTCAGCCTCAGGACCCTGACATCATGACATGAACTGAAACCAAAAGTCAGATGCTTCACTGACTGAGCAACCCAGGCACCCCAGTAGTTATAGGGAAATTCAAATTAAGTGTTTAATACTAGATGAGTTCAGGTAGTTTCCATTTTTCTAAGAATTGATCCATTTCATCTAAATTGTCAAATTTATGTGTATAGAGTTGTCTCAACTATGTCATTATCATTTTGATGTCTGCAGTGTCTGTAATGATATTCACTCTTTCATTCCTAATTTGGTTATTTATGCCTTTTCTTATTTTTCCTTTGCCAGATCTTGCTAGGGGTTTGTCAATTGTATTGATCTTTTCAAAGTACCAGCTCTGTGTTTCATTAATTTTTCTTTATTGTTATTCTGTTTCCAATTTCATTGATTTTTGTTTTGAGCTTTCTTATTTCCTTCCTTCTCATTTTGGGTTTATTTTTCTCTACAGTTTTTAGATAGGATCTTAGATTATTGATCGAAGGCTTTTCCTCTTTTCTAATGTACACATTTAGTGCTATAAATTTACCCCATCACTGTTTTTGCTATGTCCCACAAATTTTGATATGTTGCATTTTCATTTTTATTCGATAGTGAAGTATTTTTTAAAATTTCCCTTCAGACATGTCATTGAATAATAACTTATTTAGGAGTGGGGTTTTTCGTTTCCAAATGTTTGGAATTTTTCTGATATCTTTCTGTTATTGATCTATAGTTTGAATTCCGTGGTCAGAGACTACACTGTATGATTTCAATATTTTTAAATTTGTTCAGTGACCTATCTTGTTTTATGTGCCACTGCTCTTGAAAAGAATGTTGAGTCTGTTGTTGGGTGGAATGTTCGATGTTAATTAGATCTCTTAGTTGATGGTAGTTTTGAGTTTTTCTATACTCTTGCTGATTTTCTGTCTAATTGTTCTAGCAGTTGTTGAAGGAAGGATGATGAAATCTCCTACCTTAATTTGCCTGTGCCTTTTACTCCTTTTAGTTCCATCAATTTATGTCCTTATATTTTTTGCTGTTGTGTTGTTTGATACATATACATTTTACTGTATTTTCTAAGCTAATGGATTTTTTTATGATTACATAATGATAATTAAGTTTCTTTGCTCTGAAGTTCACTTTATCTAAAACAAATGTAGCCACTCCACTTTCTTTTGATTAATGTTACCATGATATATCAATCTGTTTATATATATTTGAAGTTTTTTGTGAGGAGCATATAGTTGGGTCATAGTGTTTAATGTATTCGCTAATCTTTGCCTTTTTTATTTCTACACTATTTACATTAAGTGCAATTATTGAGATACTAAGTTTTAAGTCTGCTGTTTTATTTTTTTCTTTCTATTTTATTTCTATTTCCTTTTTCTTACCTTCTTGTGGGTTACTTGAGCCTATTTTTATTTTTTTTTAGAGAGAGAGTGTGCAGGAACCAGGGGAAGAGGCAGAGGGAGAGAAGGAGAGAGAGAATCTCAAGCAGGTTCCATGCCCTAGTCTGGTGTAGGGCTCCCATAAACCTGAGATCATGACCTGAGTGGATATCAAGAGTTGGATGCTTAACCAACTAATCCCCCCAAGTGCCCCTACTTGAACTTATTTTATAATCCATTTTGATTTATCTACACTGATTTTGAATGCATCTTTTCGCACACCATTTTTAGTTGTTGCTCTAAGTATCATGTTATAAACTCATAACTTACCAGTTTACTGATGTTGACATTTTGCTACCTTTAAAAAATATTTTATTTATCATTTGAGACAGAAAGATAAAGAAAAAGAGCATGAGCAAGGGGAGAGGCAGAGGGAGAGGGAGAAGCAGACCTCCCCTTTGAGCAGGGAGCCCGACGGATGTGGGGCTCCATCTCAGGACCTGGAGATTGTCACCTGAGCCCAAGGCAGACACTTAACCATCTGAACCCCAGACATTTTACTAGTTTAAGTGAAGTGTAGAAACCATACCTTTCTTTACCTTCCCCGCTTTTTAATACAATTATCTTAAATATTTCTTACATAGACATTTAGAGCCATATCAGGCATTGTTACAATTTTACTTCAGTCATCAAATAAAATCTCGAATGCTCAAGAGAACTAAAGTCAATGCACTTACCAGTATTTTCTGATCCTGTGTTCTTTCTTCCTTTTTGGTGACTGAAGATTCCTTCCTTAATCATTTCCTTTCTCTTCAGCCATTTTTTTAGAATAGGTTTGCTTGGTGACAACAACTCTTAGTTTTCCTTTGTCTGTGAATGTCGTTAATTCGTTTTTATGCCTGAAGGATATTTTCACTGTAGATAGGATTGTGGCTTTACCGTTTTCTTTTAGCATAGGAGAAATGCTGTACAACCTTCCTCTGGCCTCCGTGTCCTTTGATGAGAAATCTTTGTCATTTGAACTGTTCTCCCACTATTGGGTAGTTGTTTCTCTATCAAGTGATTTCAAGATTGTTTCTTATCTTTGATTTTCAGAAGTTTAACTTGTGCTTTTATATGACTTTCTTTATGATTCCCTCAGGGTCTTTAATCTGTAGGTTTATGTCTTTCACAAAATTTGGGGAGAATTCAACAGTTATTTCATCAAGAGTTTTTTCAGGAGCGCCTGGGTGGCTCAGAGGGTTAAGCCTCTGCCTTCAGCTCAGGTCATGATCTCAGGGTCCTGGGATTGAGTCCCACATCAGGCTCTGCTCAGCAGGGAGCCTACTTCCCCCTCTCTCTGCCTGCCTCTTTGTCTATTTGTGATCTCTCTTTCTGTCAAATAAATAAATAAAATCTTTAAAAAAAGAGTTTTTTCAGCCCCACCCTATTTCTCTTTGCTTTCTGAGACTTCGATAACTTAAACGTTAGATCTTTTTTCCCTAAGAGTCTGCTCCTTTTTTTTTTCAGTCAGTTTTCTTTCTGTTGTTTAGACTGTAATGTCTGTTGTTCCATTTTTAAGTTCAGTAATTCTTCTCTACTTGCTGTCCATTCTGCTCTCGATCCCATCCATTGTGTTTTGTATGTATAACTTCTAAAGTTTATATTTGGTTCTTCTTTATAGCTTCTATTTCTCTACTGTGATTTTTCAGTTCCTTTGCTGAGGCTTTATATTTTTCATTTCAAGTGTGTTCATGAATGGGTTTCAAGTGTGTTTATAATTTCTTATTTGCATAATTTTATGATGGCTGCTTTAGAATCTTTGTCAGATGATTCTAACACATCTGTCATTTTTGCAGGGAATTGTATTGGTTATGTTTTTTTTTAATTCAGTTTGAGATCTTCCTGGTTCCTGGTTATAAGTTTATTTTTTTCTCTATTGTAACCTACACATTTTTTCTATTATATGAGACTCTGCATTGTATATAAACCTTTTGTTTTAGTGAGCTTCCTCTGACACTTCAGAGTGGAAGGGAGAGCACTGTCTCATTACCGCTGGTTGCAGGCAGAAGTCTAGTTTCTTCCACATAGCCTTGCTTGACACTGAAGTGGAGGAAACTCGTCATTATTGCTGAGCAAGGACGGGAGTTTCAACTTCCCACTAGGCGTCCACTGATACCTCCCTGGCTGTGATTGGTAGGAGTGCCTCATGAGTACTCCCAACATGATCTCCAGTTACACCATGGCATAGGCCACTTTGTTACCACTAAGCAGTATTGTAAATCTCAATTCTCCACTCAGCTGGTTTCTACTCACTCCATGACTTGGGGTGGGGGTGGGTTGGCACTTCAATTGCTTGGTGTGGATGAAAGTATCAGCTTCTTCCTTGACCTTCTCTGACACCACACTTGAATGGAGGTTGGAATGCCTCAGAAGCTGGTGAAGTTGAAAATCGAGGCTCCCTACTTAAGCATTGCTGGCATGGGTAGAGGTCAGGCCACAGTTTTTTCCCAGTGATGTCTGGCTATATTAGAAAAGTTACTTCTGGGGCACCTGGGTGGCTCAGTCGTTAAGCATCTGCCTTCGGCTCAGGTCATGATCCCAAGGCCCTTAGATCCAGCTTGGCATTGGGCCCCTTGCTCAGCAGGAAGCCTGCTTCTCCCTCTTCCACTCCCCCTGCTTGTGTTCCCTCTCTCACTGTATCTCTCTCTGTCAAATAAATAAAATCTTAAAAAAATAGTTATTTTCTGCAAGTCTTATCTCTGGTAAGCTGCCTCTTCCCTAACTTTTAGGCTAGAGAGAGTATGCTTTTTTTGTTCTCTTTTAACTGTGGCCATTGGCAGTTCCTGGTTGCTGGCTTCTCCAGCACCCACTCTGACATTATATGAGGCACAAAGAAAACTCAGGGAACTTATCACGATGTCTCTCTTTAGGACCTAAGGTTTTTAAGTGATCTGCATTTTTCTCTCCACCTTGCAGAGTCTCATGTTTGTTATATACATAATATGCACAGTCTCTAGTTTTACTTTGTGGGAGGAACAGAAGAAGCATGTCTACTCTGTATTTCCACATGTAGGTCTATTTTTGAACTCTATTCTGTTACATTGCTTTGCATATCTGTCTGTATGCCAATGCTACACTTTCTTTATTACTGTAACTGTGGAATAAGTCTTAAAATCAGGTGGTATAATTCATCTCACTTTTTTCATCTTTCCCCAAATTGTTCATTATTCTAGTTTTTTGCCCTTCCATATGGATTTTAGGACTAGATTCTGTATTGATAGAAATGTTCTGGGATTTTAATTGGAATTGCAATGAATTAGTAGGACCATTTGGGGAGAATTTATGTCTTTCCTGTGTTGAGTCTTCCAACCCATGAACATAGACTATCATTTCTTTTATTTAGGTCGCCTTGAATTTCTCTCATTGGCATTTTCTAGTTCTTAACATACAGATGGTGTACTTTATAGACTTATACCTAATTATTTTAAGTTTTACAACTATTATAAGTTGTATTGTTGGAAAATTTTCCTTTTTCAATTGTACGTTGTCACTGTATATAAATGTGATTGATTTTTGTGTGTTAATCTTGTATCTTGCAATCTGCTAAACTTAATTTATTAGTTCTGGTGGGATATTTTTATAGATCCTTAGGATTATATAGGTAGGCAATAAAGTTGCTTGTGAATAAGGACAATTTTATTTCTCCCTTCCCAATTTGTGGGCCTTTGCTATCTTCTTGCCTTTGTACACTGGCTAACAAGTCAGGTATGATTTTGGATAGTAACAGTTCGAGGGCCATCATTGCCTTGTCTTGATCTTACGTGAAAATACTTTCAGGATGAAGTATGGTGTTAGTCATATGTTTTTTGTGTATGCCCTTAATCACAGTGTAGAAGTTCCTTCCTGTTACTAGTTAGCTGAGGGTTTTTGTCATGAATGGGTTTAAACTTTTTCCCAGTCCTCTTCTGTATCAGGTGATGTGATTATGTGACTTTCAACTTTAAGCTGTGTGTATGGTGGATTGCACTAATTTATTTTTGAATATTGAGCTAACCCTGCATTTTGAGGATGAATTCCACTTGATCATGGTAAATTAGTCTTTTTATATATTGCTCTGCTAATCTTCTGAGCATTTTTATGCCTATGTTCATGAGGGACATTGGATTATAGTTTTATTTTTTATGTTATCTTTACCTGATTTTGGTTTCAGAGTGATATAGGTATCATAAAATTTGTTATGAAAAGTTTCCTCTTCTCCTATTTTCTGGAATAGATTTGGTAATATTGGCATTACTTTTTGCTTTAATGTTTGGTAAAATTCCCCAGTGAAACCACACAGACCTGGAGTTTTCATTTTTGGAAGATTTTACCTAGGGATTAAATCTCTTTAATAGTTATATAACAATTCCAGATATATATTTCAACTTGAGTGAGTTTGAGTAGTCTATAGTTTTTAAGAAATTGATCCATTTAATCTAAATTGTCAAATTTATATGAATAGAGTTGATTAAAGTATTCCCTATTATCCTTTTAATATCTATTGTGTTTAGCTATATTCCCTCTTTCATTCTTGATACTGGCAACTTGTGTTTTCTCTGTTTTTTCTTTTATTTTTCTAATATTAAAAAAATTTGTGTTATATTCGTCACCATACAGTACATCATTAGTTTTTGATGTAGTGTTCCGTGATTCATTGTTTGCATCTAACACCCAGTGCTCCATGCAGTCCATGCCCTCCTTAACTAATATTCATCACCAGGCTCACCCGCTCACCCATTCTCCACTCCCTCCCTTCTATAGCCCTCAATTTGTTCCCCAGAGTCCATAGTCTCTCATGGTTTGTTTCCCACTGTGATTTCTCCCCCTTCATTGTTCCCTTCTGATGTCCTCCATGCTACTCTTTTTCCTTATGTTCCACAAATAAGTGAAACCATATGATAATTGACTTTCTCTGCTTGACTTATTTCACTTAGCATTATATCCTCCAGTCCCATCCATGGTGATGGAAAAGTTGGGTATTCATCCTTTCTGATGGCTGAGTAATATTCCATTGTGTATATAGACCACATCTTCTTTATCTATTTGTCTGTCAAAGGGCATCTTGTCTCTTTCCACAGTTTGGCTATTGTGCCCATGGCTGGTATGAACATTGGGTTGTATATGGCTCTTCTTTTCATTACATCTCTATTTTTGGGATAAATACCCAGTAGTGCAATTGCTGGGTCATAGGTAGGGTAGCTCTAATTTTGTGGAACCTCCACACTGTTTTTCACAGTGACTGCACCAATTTGCATTCCCACCAAGGGTGTAAGAGGGTTCTCCTTTCTCTACAACTTCTTCAACATTTATTGTTTCTTGCCTTCTCAATTTTTGCCATTCTAACTGGTATAAGGTGGTTTTGATTTGAATTTCCCTGATGGCTAATGATGATGAACACTTTTTCATGTGTCTGTTAACCATTTGTATGTCTTCTTTGGAGAAATGTATGCTCATGTCTTCTGCCCATTTTTGGACTTGATTATCTGCATTTTAGGATGTTGCATTTTAAAAGTTCTTTACAGATCTTGGTTACCCCGCCCCTTGTCTGTAGTGTTGTTTGCAAATATCTTCTCCCATTCTGTAGGTTGCCTCTTTCTTTTGTTGACTGTTTCCTTTGCTGTGCAGAAGTTTTTTATCTTGATGGAGTCCCAAAAGTTCATTTTCTGTTTTGTTTCCCTTGTCTTTGGAGATGAGTCTTGAAAGAAGTTGTTGTGGCTGATGCTGAAGAGGTTACTGCCTATGTTCTCCTCTAGGATTTTGGTGGATTCCTGTCTCACATTGAGGTTTTCATCCATTTAGAGTTTATGTGTACTCTAGGAACTATAAAACACTCATGTAAGAAATTGAAGAAGACACATAAAGATGGGAAAACATTCCATGCTCAGGGATCGGAAGAATAAACATTGTTAAAATGACTATTCTGCCCAGAGGAATCTATACTTTCAATGCCATCCCAATCAAAATACCAATGGAATTTTTCAAAATGCTAGAACAAACAATCTTAAACTTTGTATGGAACCAGAAAAGACCCCGAATTGCCAAGGAAATGTTGAAAAAGAAAAATCTGGGGACATCACGTTGTCTGCAGGCTATATTACGAAGTTCTGATCACCAAGGCAGCATAGTACTGGCACAAAAACAGGCACATAGACCAGTGAAACAGAATAGAGGGCCCAGATATGGATTCTTAGCTCTGTGGTCAACTAATCTTCGACAAAGTGGGAAAAAATATCCAGTAGAAGAAGGACAGTCTTTAATAAATGGTGCTAGGAAAATTGGACAGCTACATACAAACGAATGAAACTGAACCATTCTCTTACACCATACAGAATAATAAATTTTAAATGGTTGAAAGACTTCTTTTTTTCTCTTAAGTTTTACTAGAAGTTTATGAAATTTTTTAGAAGTTTAATCAATTTTTTAAAAGTATTTTCAAGACTAAGTCAGTGGTCCATTGTTCTGTTTTTTTTTTTTTTTCTGTTTCAATTTCTTCAACTTCTGCTCTTTATTATCTTTTTCTTTCTTGCTTTGGCTTTATTTTGCTTTTTTCCACTAGTTTCTTGAAATAAGAACTTAGATTATTGATTTCAGGCTTTACTTAATTTCTAATGTAAGCACATATTGCTATAAAACTTGTACGGTATGCTGTAGCTGCATTCCACAAGTTTTGATATGTTGTATCTTCATTCAGTTGAAAATATTATTTGAGGGGTGCCTGGGTGGCTCAGTTGGTTAATTTTCTGCTTCAGCTCAGGCCATGATCTCAGGGTCCTGGGTTCAAGTCCTGCATAGGGCTCTTTGCTCAGCAGGGAGTCTGCTACTCCCTCTGCCTGATGCTCTCTGCTTGTGTATGCTCCCTCTATTTCTCTCTCTGACAAATAAAGAAAATCTTTTAAAAAATAAAGAACTTATGCTTAGAAACCAAAAAAATACAACATTTCTAGTTAAATGATAAAAGCAAGATAGTGAGCTCCAGGATCTGTCTACAGAACATGCCTTGTAGCCTATGCTTCCAACCAGGACCCCTAACCAGAGCATATTACTATTACCTGGGGACAAATACTTTTTAGTCATAAAGTAGAAACTGAATATGATTGTAAAAATCACTGTTGTACCCTCTTTAAGTATCCTTTTCTGAATGGAACTTAATTTTATGTAATATATTTTTGTTGTATAATGAGAGAGGATACGAAAAACTTTTTTATGGACCCCAGTATGTTTCACAAAACTGTATATTTGCCAAAGTAGTTATCATTATTATGTTATTTTTGACAATTATGCCAAGAAGCTCTAAAACAATTGTAGTGAGCAATTAGTAAATAACTGTTAAACAAGTTTTAGCAAATTGCAGCAAAACATTGTTTAATGGCCCTCATCTAAGTACAGTTAAGTAGCCTTCCTTTTCATTTTAGGATATAAAATACTTCATTGCCATTTTAGCACTGAATGGGGTCTCTCATGGCAGCCAAGCTGTCTTGGTTCCTATGTTTTGAAAACAGACATGGCTCTCTAATTATGTCACAGTTGATTCCTGTCCAGAAGGCTATCTGTTATGTGTACCTCCTTATATATGTATGTTGTTATTTTAACTATCAGAAATGAATTATTTCATGACAGAATGCATCATCAGCCGTTGCCTGTCCTGAAGACAGCTACTGACAAAAGGAAAAGGAGTACAAAAGAAGGATACTGTAGTGACTTTGAGAAACAGCCTGATTTGCAATATGTGCTTTTTATTGGTTGAACTATGTCTTCCCCAAATTCATATACTGAAGTCTTAACCCCCAATATCTCAGAATGTGACCTGACTTGGAAATAGAATCTTTATAGAGCTAATTGAGTTAAAACGATGTCATTAATGTAGGCTGCAATTCAATATGACTGGTGTCCTTCTAAATAGAAGAAATTTGGGACAGAGACAGACACACATAGAAGGAAGATGATGTGAAGACACAGGGAGAAGGCAGTCATCAATTAGCCAAGAGAGAGACCTAGAACAAATTGTCCCTTACAGCCCTCAGAAGGAACTAACTCTGCCAATACCTTGGTTTTTAGACTTTCAGCTTCCAGATCTGTGCAACAATAAATTTCTGTTGTTTGTATAAGCCACCCAATGTATGGTACTTTGTTCCAGCAGCCCTAGCAAACTAATACAGGGCTAAAAAGAACAAAAGCCACAGCGGGAGGTACCATTACAAGAGTGTAGTTCAGCACATTTTGTTTTCCTGTGGTCACTTGAGTGAGGGGAAAAAAAACAGAGAAGCTGCTGGAAAGATTTCTCTATAATTTTTCCCTTTCAGAGTTGGATGAGACTCAACTGAATTACTCCTTACACTCATGCAGTAGTATGCCCTGTGGCTTTTTTCCATTGGCAACTGAGAGTCCCTTTGATATATAGCTCCCAGATGGTTTTCTTATTCTGCTCTATAGCTCCCAGATGGTTTTCTTATTCTGCTCTTTTCTACCTATTCAATGAATTAATCAGTGAAATTTCAAAGAATTTCTCAACCTGAAGACTCTCAACCCAAACAAAGGTAGTAAGCTCAAGCAACTTTTTTGAGACTTGACGTGTGTCCCTCAACAAACTTTACATTACCCAGAAATATTTGTTGCCTTAAATTAGGATATAGATAGAGGAAGAAACCTATGTACTGAGAATCTATATTTAGTTTATCTCTCTGTGTGAAGATAGACTTAACTTGCACCTGCACTGGGATAGCTCTGTGCTCGTCTCCAGGGATGTCTGAAAGTCCGGTACTGACTTTTGGCTGAGAGAAGGATGAAATGTATGGGTTAATGAATTATAAGATGCTCTTTAAAGCTCAAAATCCCTTCAGAGGCATCCTTTACTGACTTTTCCAGATTGCTTAGGGATTTATAGATTGATGGTTTGCACCTGGTTTCAGACTTCACATGGTCTGGTTTTAGTTGTGACCAGTGGAGTATTAAAGACCCACCCCCCAGTAAACTTGGGTGTTGGGTTCCTTGATACCAAAGTACTTTGAACATGTCCTAGTGGTCCATAATCTGAGTGTACAGCACATCCTCTGCAACTTTGTAAAAGAACTCTTAGAGGGACTCCTGGACAGATCAAACCCCTCAGTGATCGACTATACTTTTCTTCTGCTACTGTGCTTACCTTGATTAAAGCCTTATGTGTGAAATGTTGTAAGTCATTTCAGTTTTTTGACCCTTTGTGATTGTCATGCCCGCAAACCCTAGATTCAACGCTGAGACCTTGAGCCCTTCCTAAAATTCACCTTGAAAGGTAAAGCAAGCGCTAGTTCTAGAGACCACAAATTAAAAAAATGGGAAAGCAGTAGGGACCCAAGTATTTGATGGGCTTTAAGGCAGACTCAAGGCCTCGCTAAGGGACCATAAAGATGCCTGGAATGCTGAACCTTAGTTCTAAGTGTAAAGGAGAAGCATTGGTATAGACTATATATTCATGGACCATCAGATCCCAATTTCCCTACCTCTCTCAAGAGTGTAACTGTGGTTGGAGGGTGGGGGTAATTGAGACTGCAGATGAAATTATAATGGGTTTTGCCAGTATTCTGCTGGTTCACATGACTTCTGCTTTTCTAGAGAAAAGCATTACAGAATATAAGGGAGTAAAATCTATAACGTAATGAAAATTGGACAGTTAATCAAGGTCATCTGCCAAAGGCACACATTCAAAATAACTGTTAAATTCACTGCTTTCCAGAAACTGTTTGTTCTGAGTGTTGTATTAAATTAGTCAAAGACAGCATTTTATTTTGGGCACTGTAGAGGCTCTAAATGGGATATCTCTTTTAAAGCATATAGGAATAAAGGAGGTATGAAGTACAAGAGGACAGCAGAAACATTTACACACAGAAAATGCCTTGTAACCTTAATCAGGTTAAAGAAAAGAAAAAGCTAGCTTACTAGACTGTCTAACAGCATAGAAATGGTTTAATAAATTATAGCACATCAAAGTAATGGAATATTATGCAGGCATTAAAATGGTAATAAAGATTATGTAGAAACATAAACAAGATGTTTGATACAATGTTATGTAAAACCCTAAGAATACAAAATGGCATATAAAAGTATGAGAGCCTATAATTACATATGTGAGTTGAAGGAAATATATTAAAACATTGAACATAATTTGGAGTGGGTCATTTGTTTTTAGTTAAATATACTGTTATATAGACTTTGTGTATGCACATATATGTATATATCTTCCGTATTTGTACATTTATGTATAAACATAAGACATGTAGTGGTAGGCACATCGGTAGGGATTTTTTTTTTGAGATACTTATCATTTAGAGCAGCATTTTTCAGTAGAACTTGCTGCAATGATGAAAATGTTCTATAAATCTGTGCTATCCAGTATGGTAGACATTAGCCATGTGTGTATGTCAAACACTTGAAATGTGGCTAGTGCAGCTGAGTAATGAAAATTTTTTTTTCGACTTTAACTAGTTAAAATTTAAATTAAGTTATATTTGCTAACTAAATTTTAAATTAACAAACATTTAAATTCAAGTAGCCACACATGACTTGTTGTTACCATATTGTTCTCTAAGGAATACCAGTTTATAGCTAGAAGGTAGATAGCATTTAGTAGTGGGAACATAGTGTGGATTTTTGCCCACTGTCATTCATATTTTTTCTATAATCAATTCGAATCTCTAAAAGTACTCTGCCATTCACTTTCCCTTTGGAGCAAGAGCTCATTCAAAAGGTGCACTCTGCTGAACTGTGAAGGATAAAAGAGCTCCACTTGCTCTCCGCTTCAGTGAAGTTTTAGTACATCAATTTTGGCACATCAGAAAATCTTTGCTGTAATCACAAATATACTGGAGACTCACTACCCAAATAGCTGCCACTTTCTGGTATAAAAATGTGATACCAGAATTGTTTCCTGGCTTATCTTGGTCTGGAAGGTATAAGACCAAAAAGCTCATGTCCACTCAATAACCAAGTTAATATGAATGGGAGAGAAAAGAGCATTAGTTCTCCCATTTGAGAAAACATGGAGGCTCCAGGTAACTGTTTCTTTATCTTTGGAATCCTGTTCTGGGTGTCCCTACTCACAATGCCCACTTGACATAGGTAGATCTCATCCAGAGTTCTGCATTACCATACTGCCTCCTTCTTTGACATTTGCATATCCACCCTCAAAGTCACATCTCTCTACTCATTCCACACTTATCCCTGGAGTGCCATTTTCTTCTCCAAAGGAACTATTGAGGTGGATCTTTATGGATGGGAGAATTTGTATTAGAGAGGAGGAAAGGAGAAAAACTGACTTGAATCTGGTGTGATGTTGTTCCCAGACTCTTTTAGACAAGTTATGATATGATAATATGCTTGGGGACTGCTCTGCTAGACCTAAATGAAATTTCTTAAAGTAGAGATGTTAAATACGAACCTATCCATCTACATATCATGTAGCAGTCTAATATCTTTAAACTTCCTTTTTCTTCTCATATCTGGTCTAACAATGGTTTCCTAATCAATTTTTTTTCCTGTTTCTCTACCAAGAGTAAAATCTTTTACTTGGCAGATTTAGAGGCCTCGTCTCTTGAATGAAACTTAATTAAAACTTTAACATAATTAATTTGCCATATTTGTTTTTCTTAAGAATTTGGCGGTCCTACCAGGATTACTCAACTCATGAGAATCTACCAGAATGAAGAAAAAAACAGCCCTGAATCAAGTAACACCACACTGAGAATGACATTGAAAACCTGGAAAGGGAGTTTGGAGCCAGAATATTGGATGTCCCCATAGTTTGGGGACAGTGAATATGACCATCCTCGTTCCTCCTCTAAGTTCCTGGAACAGTCATTTGAGGTCAGAAGAATGTCACAGACTGGAGAAAATGTGAGTTGAATTTGATGTCATAGGTTTTTGGTCAATGTATTATGTTATGCTAATAAGGGATGACCAAAGGCCCCAGCAAAGACAGGGTGTGAAAGTATTCATTTATTAAGTTGATTGCAGGACAATCAGGACAATTCTTTGTTTCATGGGCAAGGACTTTGTGTTTTATTTTCATTTTTTTCTTTTAGCTAAAATTGTGTAATTGGCCTGGAAATATTTTACATGTTGGTGTATGTCTCCAAGAAGTCATTTCTAATTCTTTGTGTTTGTGACCAGAGAGATTTTAGATATAGAGCTACCTGTTTGTATAAAATACCTTTTAAAAATTATAGATAATTGATTGCAGGAATTGGTCATTTGTGTGCACCATGAGAACATCTAGTCCATGCAGACATACCCATCTTGAGATGAAGAAGGAGTAGAAAATCTTTTCAACTAATATCACAAAAACATACTATCTTATTCTGTGATGTTAAAGAAAAATGTAGTTTCTTGTGTTGGGCTTGGTGACTCGAGGGATTGGCTAGAATAGGCTAAGAGCTGTAACTCTCTCTGTAGGTATAAATAGTATTATCACATGTGAAATATTTACTTACCTCCTTACTGTTGCAAGTTGGGTTCTCCTGGAAGTAGATCCGGAGGTGGGGTTTATCAGGCAGGTATGAAGAGATCAACACCTGTGAGAGGAAAGGGGATAAAACACTTAAGCACAGAGGGAGAAATCCAAACTGTAATGAAGGCCCTACAGATGCCTTGGACAACCCTTTGGGACACTCTGGAGTTAAAATAGCCCTTCAGAGTTGTTTCGTATTGGGGCAAGATGGACACACATTAAATCTCCACGTGGATCAGGATAGTGGTAACTTTGTGGCTCCCTGCACCTGAGATATGACAGATAGCTGAAGACTTCCTGTTTATACCACTCATAGCAGCTGGGGCATATCTTTCAATGAGAGGGAATCCTGGTGGAGCATAAAGGGGTCCACCTCCTTAGTCATGTAGTTTTGTGAAACTAAATTGCCTAATCTAGAGGGAAATTAACAAGCTTGTTAAATTTATCATATTTAATGAAGCACATATTTAATTAGTCTAGGGACTTAGTTTATGTATATTTAGAATAAATGGTCTCAGGAACTTATACGCTAAAAGGGAGAAATAAAAAAAGAAAAAAAATGTGCTCAACAGGGAACAATTAAGTTTTAGGTAATGGCTGACCTTTAGGTCACTAAGATAAGAAAGAAAGGAAAGAACTTTGTTATAATGCCTATTTTAAGAAAATGTTCTAAATGAAGACTTTAGAGCAAAATTAGAATAGTTTTAATATTATATAACAAATAAATATGAGAGAATTATAAATGTTTATTACTTTTGTTATCATAAATCATACATAAACTGTTTTGTTAAATTTGTTTAGAAAGATAGTTATACCATCCTAAACTTTATAGAGAACATCTACAAAAATAAGTGCAACTAACATCATTCTTAATAGTGAGACACTTAAATTTTTCCCACTAAGATCATGTACAAGGCAAGAATATACCCTCTCCCTACTCCTTTTCCAAATCATAGTGGAAGGTCTATCTAATGCAATAAGACAAGAAAAGTAAATAAAAAAGTAGATTGGAATTAAGAAATAAAAATGTCTTTGTATATGATATTAATGTCTCTATAGGAAATCCAAAATAATTCACAAAGGAACTCATAGCAAGGATTCATGAGACAAAGTCCATATACAAAAGTCAGTCACTTCCCTAAATACCAACAAAAAGCAAGTGGAATTTGAAATTAAAAACATAATACCATTTACAGTGGTGCACCCAAAAATGAAAAACGTAAGTATAAATCTAACAATATATGCACAAGATCTATATGAGGAAGACTACAAAACTCTGGCGAATGAAATCAAAGAACTAAATAAGTGAAGAGACATTCCATGTTCATGGATAGGAAGACTCAATATTTTCAAGATGTTAGTTCTTCACAACTTGATGTATCCATTCAATGTAACCTCAATCAGAATCTTAGCAAATTATTTTATGGATATTGACAAACTGATTCTGAAGTTTATATAGAGAGGCAAAGACCCCAAATAGCCAAATAATATTGAAAAACAAAGTTGGAGAATTGGCACTGCCTTACTTGAAGACTTACTATAAGGCTATAGGAATCAAGACATTGTGGAACTGGTGAATGGCAAGTAGATCAGTGGAACAGGACAGAGAGCTCATAAATAGACCCACATCAATATATTCAACTGATCTTTGACAAAGAAACAACTACAATACAGTGGAGTAAAGATAGTTTGTCTAGACATCCGCATGCAAAAAAAAAAAATGAAATTAGACACACACCTTGAACCCTTCACAAAAATTAGCTCAGAATGGATCACAGACCCAAATGTAAAACACAAAACTTTAAAGCTCATAGAAGGTAACATAAGAGAAGTTCTAGGTGACCTTGGGTATGGCAATGACTTTTTAGATACAGAACCTAAGGCACAGTCCATGAGAGCAATAATTAACTTGCTATAATTTATTAAAATTAAAATCTGCTCTTTTAAAGACAATGTCAAGAGAATGAGAAGACAGCTGAGGTTGGGAGAAAATATTTGCAAAAGACACATCTGATAAGACTGTTAACCAAAACAACATTATTAATCACTGGGGAAACATCAATCTAAACCTTACAGCTGTTAGAAAGTTTTATTGAGGGGCACCTGGGTGGCTCAGTTGGTTTAGCGACTGCCTTCAGCTCAGGTCATGGTCCCAGAGACCCGGGATCGAGTCCCACATCGGGCCGCCTGCTTGGCAGGAAGCCTGCTTCTTCCTCTCTCACTCCCCCTGCTTGTGTTCGCTCTCTGGCTGTGTTTCTCTCTGTCAAATAAATAAAATCTTTTAAAAAGAAAAGAAAAGCTTTATTGAAAAAAGAGGCAAGAAATAAGTGCTGGCAAGGATATGGAGGAAAAGAAACCCTTGTGCACTGTTGATGGGAATGTAAATTGGTTCAACCACTCTTGAAAACAGTATGGACGTTCTTAAAAAAAATTAAAAATAGAACTACCTTGTGATTCAGCAATTCTACTTCTGGTATTTATCTGAAGGAAACACAGCTGTTAATCTGAAAAGATACATGCACCTCCATGTTCACTGCAACATTATTTATAATTACCAAGACATGGAAATAGTCTAAATTTCCATCAATGGATGAATGGAGAAAGAAGATATGGGATGGACACACACATAGGAATACTATACAGCTATTAAAAAGAATGAGATCTTGCTATTTTCAACAGCTTGGATGGATCTTGAGAGCATTATGCTAAGGGAAATAAGTCAATCAGAGAAAGGCAAATACTGTGTGTTCTGTTGTATATGTAATCCTAACAACAATGACAAAAACATGCTCACAGATACGGAGAACAAACAGATTGGTGTTACAAGAGGCAGGGCGTGGAGGATAAGGGAAGTTGGTAAACTTTTTAAAAAATGTAAATAAACTGAGTAAAATTTTAACTATACACACACACAGAGAATTGTTAAAACTCAACAATAAGAAAACAAACAGCGTCATTGAAATATGGGCTAAAGATCTTCACATACACCTCATCAAAGATATATAGATGGAAAATAAGCATACAGAGATACGCTCCACATCATATACCATCAAGGAAATGCAAATAAAACAACAATGAGGGGCCTGGATGGCTCAGTCAGTTAAGCATCTGCCTTCAGATCAGGCCATGATTCCAGGGTTCTGGGATCAAGCCCCACATTGGGCTACTTGCTCAGTGGAAAGTCTGCTTCTCACTCTCCCTCTGCCCTCCCTCCTGATCATGCATGTGCATTCTCTGTCTCTCAAATAAATAAATTAAATCTTTTTAAATAAATAAATTAAATCTAAAAAAAAATAAAACAACAATGAGATACCACTACACACCCTTTAGAAAGGCCAAATCCAGGGGCACCTGGGTGGCTCAGTTGGTTAAGCGACTGCCTTTGGCTCAGATCATGATCCTGGAGGCCCAGGATCAAGTCCCATATCGGGCTCCCTGCTTGACAGGAAGCCTGCTTCTCCCTTTCTCACTCCCCCTACTTGTGTTCCCTCTCTGGCTGTGTTTCTCTCTGTCAAATAAATAAAAAATCTTAAAAAAAAAAGAAAGGCCAAATCCAGAGCGCTGAGAACACCAAATGCCAGTGGAGTCATGGAATTCTCATTTACTGCTGGTAGGAATGCAAAATGGTACAGACACTTTGGAAGACACCTTGGAGGTTTCTTATAAAACTAAGCATACTCTAGGATCCTCCAGTTTTGCTCCTTGCTATTTACCCAAAGGAATGAAAAACTTATGTCTACACAAAACCTGTACATGGATGTTTATAGTGGCTTTATTCATAATTGTCGAAACTTGGAAGCAACCAGAATGCCTTTCAGGAGGTGAAGGAATCAATAAACTGTGGTCCATCCAGACAATGAAGTCTTATTCAGCACTAGAAAGAAATGATTGTTACAAAACAATCTAAGTAACTGGGAATTTTCTATACTTGTCTTATGGGCGAGGAAAGTGATCATTATTGACACAAAACTCTCAGGAATGTGTAAATGTGAACATAGATGCTCAACTAAATTGAGTGATAATAACTAATATCCTTCTGATTTATTTTTTTGTTCCTGTGAATACCAGCCAGTATTTTAAAATACATAAAGCTTAGTCTACTTACACTATGGGAGTAAAATTTCATCGTTATAATTTTCTGAGAAGTTACCTTTTTAATGTCAACTGTGATTGCATTGTTAATTAATATACCACTTATTCAGAATCTTGCAGTTACAATTTAAGTTCTAATATAAAATATTGGAATAATTATTAATAATTTTAGATTACCTGGAAATTTTTTAAAGAAATCAAAGTGAATAGAGGTAAATAAAAGCAAAAGCAATTGATCACCAATAATAGCTCTAATTTATATATCCTCAGCTATATGTAAACATCTTTGTCAGTGTAGAAGAAGTACTTATTTTCAAAAAGGTTAAAAGTTAAAGTCTAAATTTTCAAGTAATATTATCTTTCATTTTTGAGTATGATTATATATGTATAAATTTATTTTATTTACTTATTTATTAAGAAATTTATATTTGGGGTGCCTGGGTAGCTCAATCAGTTAAGCATCTGCCTTCAACTCAGATCATGATCCCAGGATCCTGGGATGGAGCCCCACATCGGGCTCCCTGCTTAGCAGGGATTCTGCTTCTCCCTCTCACTTTTCCCCTGCTTGTGTTCTCTCTCTCTCTCTCTCTCTCTCTCTCTCTCTCTCTCTCTCTCTCTCTGTCAAATACATAAAATCTTTAAAAAAAGAAATTTTATGTTAAAGTGAGAGGAAATCCTGGTAGCTCAGAAGATGAAATAAAATGTCATAAGTGTATTTGCTCTGTGTATGAGACAATAAAAAGCTATTTGTTTTCAATATATTCTACCTACCTAGATGGCAGGTGATTTTTGCCTCATACAACCTGACTGTGCATTCTTAAAAAAGTCCGTTAATTTTTATATTAGTTTATGCTTTTGGGAGTTCCATAACTATAGACAACTGTAAATTACTGATATAAAAATCTGAATTTCTAATGTTTATTATCAAATAATTCTGTTATAGATGTTATATGATGTTGCTACTCTTTGGACTTTTCTTGTCCACATACAATTGTATTCTTGTCTGAAAATTCATATGCTGTTACTTTCCTTTGAGCTTATACCTCAAAATCAGAGTAATACAAATGAAAAGGGTTTATTGGCACCCCCAACATATTCATTGCTCCCAGGAGAGCTGCTAGATAGCACCAAAAGATTTTTCCTCATCTTATAACTGATAAATTGGCACTCTTTTTTTGGACTTTAAATTTATTTTATTTTTTCAGTGTTCCAAGATTCATTGTTTATGCCCCACACCCAGTGCTCCATGCAATACGTGCCCTCAGTATTCACCACCATGCTCTCCCATCCCCCCTACCCCCTTCCCTCCAAGACCCTCAGTTTGTATCCAAGTCCAAAGTCTCTCATGTTTTGTTTCTCTCCCCGAATTACCCTACTTCTCATAGCACTCTTAAGCAAGAAGGAGTATTAGAAATAATTAGCTTTGCTTGGTATGCTCATTGTCTTCTTAATTGGCTCAACAGAAGGTAAAGTTGTTCTTTATTAGGGTGAAAAATCTGAAGAAAACTGTCAAATCAAAGAAGAAGCCCAATCTCCCCTAGGTTAATTTTGTGCAAGACAAATGCTATAATACAAAGGTATTTGTAATACTGGTTAATCTTTATAATATGTAGAGATTCCCACTTTCATTCTTATGCAAGGGGTGACACATGATCAATAGACTGACTTCTCAAAAACATTTATGTCCAGGTATAGACACCTCTTAGCAGATTTTAATGGTTAGTGATTATGATCTACATTTCATAGGAGAGATCCTAAGTGCTTTAGGTTCAGCAGTTCCTCTGCTGATCAGAACTTTATAATACTTAGTTAATTTGGTATCAAATGTTATAAGGAGGTTTACATGCTTCAGAACTATATCTCAATAAGATACTTCACTCTTCTTCACTCACATAGAGTTCCTGGAATAAAATGACAGTCTTCTCCTCAATGAGAGATTTCTGCTCTCACTTACCATTTATCTAACAACAAAACCATAAGTTACAGATTGGCAAGTATTTCTGAAGGAAATATCAAAGATACCCTAAGAGATCTGATAAAACAGCCTTTAGTAGAGAGGTACTTGGCTGACCTAGTCAGTAGGGCATCTAACTCTTGATCTTGGTTTTGTGAGTTCAAGCCCTCCATGGGGTGTGGAGCCTATTTTAAAACAAAACAAAACAAACAAAACACAAAGGAAAAAACAGCCTTTAGCAGATACTCACACTCTGAATTGTTTTAATGTAGCTAGGTTTGAGGGTATGAGCTCATGGATATATACTTACGTTACCACTGCAGTTGGACACTTGGGAGACTCAGCCTATAGGGAACTCAAGAGGTAGAATTTCCAGGATTATTTTTTGCTAGAAGAAGATGACTTTGAAACTGGACCATTGAGCAATATCATTGGAACAAGATTTAATTATGTGGAATAGAGTAAAACTTTTAACAATAAATCGGATAGTGATTACTTTTTTAGAACATTGCAGAATTGTTTTTAATAATCTACTTTTCTTAGGTGTGTAATGAAACTATTTTCCCTTTTTTCCTCTATTTCTAAATTTTAATTTCACAGGCTTTCATTGTTCAAACTGTGGTTTAGCCTGTAGTTTAATACTCATGATTAAATGACTACTGAACCAGACCTGCCTGAAAATAATTTTAATCATATAGTGATTGGCATACTGTTTAAACTTACCTGAAAAAAATTATGAAAATAAGTTCTTTTTCTAACCAAATTGGAGTAACAGGGACAGAATTCATCCTCCTGTCATAAACAACCAAAAAAGGGACCAAATACAATGAAACAACAGTTGCCAGACTATGATGAGAAATCCCAACATCCCTGTTGGGTAGTATCAAAAAAGCCTAAGGTGGGAGCCAGTATTCTCATCTCCACAAGGAATAATGAGGATCCCCAATCTTCCCTTCCTTCACCACATGACATGAGTGGAAATGACATAGAAAACCTAGACTTTTCTTCCACCCGGTGGTAAGAAAGCTTCTGACCCCCTTGTTGTTGGGATGGTGTCAGAAGAGACCTAGTGGAGAAGCAGAACTTCACAACCATTCACTGATAATGAGTCTACTACCCTTTGTAGTATCATTGGAGCAGGTGAAAAGCCTACATCTCTGTGTCCACCTGGAAGTAACTAGATATCTCCTACCCCTCCCAATGGCATGGTGCCAGAGGAAGCCTGGCAGAGATTCATGATTTTTACTACCACTTCATGATACCAAGGTAAATCTCTTGTGGTGTCAGTGAAGGCCATGTGGTGAACTTCCCCTTACTAGCCATGGTGTTATCAGAGAAGCCCAAATGGGAAGCCTGAATTCCTACCTGTGCCTAACAATATAAAGAGCTCTTCTCCCCAGGTGTGAGCAGAAGTTGAGTAGAGAACCTAGCAGTGGTAACAAGATGGCACTTTCTTCACTCACCTAAACAGTGTCACAGGAGGCCTGATAAAACACAAGATTTTAGGGATGCCTGGGTGGCTCAGTTGGTTAAGTAGCCAATTCTTGATTTCAGCGCAGGTTATGGTTTCAAACTCCTGGGAGACATTGAAGCCATATCTCCCCACACCGGGGTCTACATTCATCAGGAAATCTCCATGAGGATTTTCTCTCTTTTTCTCTCCTTCTGCCCTTCCCCCTGCTCTTGCGCTTTCACTCTCTGTCTAAAATTAATAAATAAATCTTTATAAAAAAACAATACTTTTAAAAAGATCCAGAATCTTGTTTTTAAGATTTTATTTATTTATTTGGCAGAGAGAGAGTGAGTGAGCATGAGCAGGGGAAGTGGCAGAGGGAGAGGGAGAAGCAGGCTCCCTGCTGAGAAGGAGCCTGACTTGGGGCTCAATCCCAAGACAGTAGGATTATGACCTGATTCGAAGGCAGATATTTAACTAACCGAGCCACCCAGGAATCTTAGAATATCTAAATATCCAGGCTTCAACTGAAAATCACTTGCCATACCAAAAACCAAGATATCAAACTGGAGAAGAAAAGATAATCAACATATATGGACATTGAGATGACATAGATGTTAGAGTTACCTGACAAGAATAATGAAGCAGCCATTTTAAAAGTATTTCAGTGAGCAATCACACACTCAAAACAAATGAAAAAATAGAAGATCCAGAAAAACCCTGAAAGTCTTCACAAAGAAATAGAAGATATATGGGGTACCTCAGTGGATCAGTCAGTTGAGCAGCTGCCTTTGACTCAGGTTATGATTCCAGGGCCCTGGGATCCAGCCCCACATCGGGCTCCTTGCTCAGTGGGGAGCCTGCTTCTCCCCTGCCTGCTGCTCCCCCTTTTCGTGCTTGGTCTCTCTCCCGCTTTCTTTCTCTGTGTCAAATAAATGAATAAAATCTTAAAAACAAAATGAAATAGAAGATATAAAAAGGAAACCCAAGAGAAATTTTGGAACTAAAAATACAGTAACGAAAATAGAAAACGCAATGGATGCACTCACCAGCAGGATGAAGAGGACGTGGGAAAGATCAGAGAACTTCATGATAAAACAACAAAAATTACAAAATCTGAACCACAGAGAGAAAGTTGAATAAAAAATATAAAGAAATCCTAAGGGACAAGTGGAACTATAAAAAATGATCTAACATTCATGTCTCTGGAATCTCAAAATGAAAAGAGAAATAGCATGAGGTTGAAAGTTATTCAAAGAAATAATGGCTGAGGATTCCCTAATGCAGAAGACATAAACATATGGATTCAGGAAGCTGAATGAAACCCTGAGAAATCTGCATAAAGGCACATAATAGTGAAACTTTTGGGAACTGAAGACACAACGAGCTTGGAATCTGTAAGAGAGAAATAATACCTTACCAATTCAAATGAAAGCAGATGTTTCATTAGAGACCATGGAGGCCAGAAGGAAGTGAAAGATACTTTTCCAGTGTTGAAAGAGAAGAATTGTCAGCCCAGAATCCTGTGTCTATTGAAAATATCCTTCAGAATGAAAAACTAAGAAAATTCATCACCAGCAGACCTACTCCAAAGAAATGGATAAAGAAATTTTTCTAAACAGAAAGGAAATGATGCAAGAAAGAATCTTGGAACATTATCAGTGAAGAAAGAACTCATAAAGACAAAAAATATAGGTAAATAAAACATTACTTAAATATGTATATTGTGATCTGTGCAGCAACCACTAAGTAAGCTGTACAAAGATATACACTAAATGTACTGTAGATAAATCAAAATGAAATTTAAAAAATAGTAAAGTAACCCATACAAAGCTCAGAAAACGAAAACAGAGAAAGAAGAGAGAGAGAACAAATAAGCAAAAATTAATAAAGTGTCAAACTTATGGCTTATTATATCCATTATTACATTAAATACTAAGGCCTAAATTCACCAATTAAAAGACATTGGCAGAGGGAGGGTCAAGATGGCGGAAGGCCAGGTGACCGCATTTCAGGGAGTTCCCTGAAGAGAGCTGAATTCCAACAAAAAAACCACTACAAGACCACCGTGAACACCCATGAAACCAGCCTGAAATGTGATATTTCCCACTTCTGGACCGCCACGAGAGACAAAGAACATCGGCAAAAAGGTAGAAACGAATTGGAGGG